>RPOG01002112.1:58814-107332 GCA_008086565.1 Thalassoma bifasciatum | reverse complement strand
CTTTTATTTATTTCAGAGTTTATAACTGTTATTATATGACTTTCTTTCCCTTTAGATAAGCTGTATCTTAAAATTTGATGTATGCTTTCATTGTTTTCAGTTTTGTAGGTTTGATTTAAAAACTATACAAACTGTTTTATCTCTGAACTTCCAGCAGCAAAGCATTAATATTGTTTTTTTTTCACAAACAACCACTTTTATAGCATGGTGGTCATCTTTAACAGTGGAAACCTTCATTTGTGTGACAGAATCTTTTACCTGCCTTACTAAGTCTGTCTCGTTTTTCTATCTTCACACATGAGGGTGTAAAAAAGACAAATCCAGGAAGGAAAAACAAAACAGGATCTGGTGTTCCCACCTGCCTTGACTTCTCTTCTCCACACACACACACACATTTACACTGTAAATTATTTGTAAAGCATTCAGTGTTTACAATGGGATCGTTACATGAAGAGTTAACTCTTGGGTGTATTTTAGAGCACTTTTTGTAAATATGAGTAAATAACTATAGTAGCACAATAAATCATGAATGAACTGGACAAAGACTGATGTTATTTTTCTTTCAAAGTCTCCCGTTGTCATGAATTACAACCCCAATTCTAGAAGAAGTTGGGGCGCTATAACTTTGAGTCCATGCAGTGATTTCCACTACAGAGTCATGTCTGATTTAATAGTCTGGTTTTAGTTCTTGTCTCTTTTATACAATTTTTTTATTTTTATTTTCAAATGCTTTGAATCTTAATGATAATTTGCAGACATGAGAAGAATCTGTCGGGAGGACTCGCGCAAACTGTTATGATGTATTTGCTTTGAAAGTGAAAGTAGATTGTATCTTCTATCAACACGAGTTTTCATAGTTCAAAACAACTTTTTACCTGATCCAAAGTAACTTGGTACTGTATTTATTAACAGTTACGTTGCACTATTGTAACGCTGGTGAATCCTGGTCGTGTCCTACCAGTGCTCATCTACCAACTCCAACCTCACCAAGCAGAGCAAAAGTAACCTGGCTCTTCATTTTATTAATAAACTCTCATGTTTGAACAGATCACTGCAGAATAACTGCTGCATGTGGACAGGAATCAACATTATCACAAACAGCTTAGCCTTGTTTTTACCCTTATCTCATGTGTACCTAACCTTTAGTTTATGTTTTAGCCTTTAGCTTGTGTCTAAGCCTTTAGTCTATGCTCTATCACTCTCCTGTTTAGCTTTCCTCTGTCTCTTTTCTGTCGGACAGTCCAGCTCCTGTTCCCACTTATACAACTAGATAAATCACAGGAATCCTTTTCAGCAGAGAAAAACACAGATGTCTTTTCTCACTGCTAAACTTTCTCAGCTGGCATGGCATTGTCATAGAGACTTCGGCGTGCTGTAAATCAATCCGGTCTGGTCTGACCATAGACTGTATAATGAATGGACGCTACGACGTTCGGCTCAAACTGAAGCCTCCAGCAGATGCCCCGCCCCCTGGTGTCTGGCTGCAGTATAGATCATAAGCCCCGCCCCCTGGTGTCTGGCTGCAGTATAGGTCATAAGCCCCGCCTCCCCATGTATTCCAGATATGAGCCGGGAAAACTTAAAAAATTACGATACCTCGTAGAAACGTTTCTTTCATCTTTACGCTAAGGTAGTATGACGATGTCATCTGGCTGCATGGTGTTCAGGTGTTTTTTTTTTTCTGAGAAGTTGGTTTCTCATTAGTTATTGGACGTTTAAAACCGCGATATAAGTTTAGTTTTACGATAGTTGACAGCTGCCGTTCGTGAGTAGTTTTTATGGGGGATATAAGAAACTTCGGGAAAGAGCCAAAAGGAGACTAAACCTTCTGAAGAAGAAGAAATATTTTTATTTCTCTTTTTTACTTGGCTCCACCGGAAATTCTCTACTGCGCAGACTCTGGCTGCACAATGGCGGCTAGAGAAACGGGTTTTTTGGCTTCAAAAACGTAGAACGGTGACAGGCGGAAGCACGCTGTCCATTCTATATACAGTCTATGGGTCTGACCTGTAAAGTCCCGATTGAGAAGCTAGGAATTAGCATTTAGAAATAAAATATTTTAGCCCTGATAATGATATTTTGAATTGGGGATTATGATCAGGCAAGACATGAGACTTTTTGAAGATCACTCAGAAAGTCCTCACTGTCCCTTTAATGTGTGCAGAAAAAAAAAAAAAAATCTGAACAAAGCAAAGTTTTCATTTTTATTTTTTAATTCGCGAAAATTGGCTTTTATGAAAGGAAGTATAAAGTCAAAAAGAAAAAAAACCCTTTCAATTAAAAGAAAAGAATAAAAGCATTTCGACGATCTGTGACGTATTGGTGACGTAAACTTCCAAACAGGACGTTTAAACAGCACGCTTCATCTTTCAGCCACATGACCACACGGTTCTAAATGCCGGTGAGTTTATTAAATTCAACACTTTTTAACATCACTTTTTAGTATCTATTCAGTGCTTCTAAATCATGAATACTAACTGTTGCTGTTTTAAAACACATTTCAGCTGCCGTTATCTTAAAATACAGTGTTTTTAGTCACAGTTAGCATGTTAGCATTGGGCTGCTTCACAAAACTCCATTCAAATAAATGAGATTGTAAGAGTTTTTGACTTTCTGACAAAAAAGAAATACTTTTCAGTCAAAATTTAACATCCTGCAGAATTATAATTCTCCTGAAGACAGTTCGGCTTACTTTTTGTTCATTAAATACGCTTGCATTACAATTTAATCTTCTATTCTTTACCTTTTACTGCTTGAGATTTACAGGAAAACCTGTAGGAGTAAAGTGATATTTAAGCACAGTTTAAGTTAATATTGTTCATTAAGTATTAGGTATAATGACATAGTTGTTCACTCGGCTGGAGAATAAATTATTTTAAGTTGGGGGTTAATTTTCTAAAGCTGTTATTAGGTCAGAAAAGTGAGCACTATGGCTTTAAGTCAAACCGCATCAAATTGTCTGATTTTTGACAGCAGTTCAGTTTGATTGTCTCGTGACTGAAAACGCAGAGAAATGAACCCAGAGCAGTTCAATATCAAAGATTCAGCTTGAAATATGTTGAATTGAATGACTGTTATCTCCCATAGGTTGAACAGGAGCAGTGAGCCGCCGTCATGTCTGTAACCCGGCTGAGCTTCTCCAACATCACCGCCCTGGCTCCGATGGTCCGGGTGGGGACTCTGCCCATGAGGCTGCTGGCTCTGGACTATGGAGCTGATGTGGTTTACTGTGAGGTGAGGATGAAGGCTGTTTTAGGGCTTTACTAGGGTGACCATATTCTGTTACCCCCCCCCCCACACACACACACACACAAATTTCTAGGGGTTTTGCATGGGTCAGGGGGCTTTCTGTGCTTCTAACTCAGTTAAACAAATATTCTGAATCCCCAGAAAGAACACTTTACCTGGATATACTGAAAAATAGGGGTGGTGAATTGGCCTAATTTCCCGATTCGATTCGATTCAATTCGATTATTAAAGTCCCGATTCGATTACCAACCGATTTTCGATTATTGCCGATTATTGATTATCGATTTTCAATTATTGTCGATTATCAATTCGATTTTAGCCATTTATTGATCTTCAATTTAACATCAGTTAGTTGTTGAATTATTTGACTTCTCTTATGAGTAACACGTCAAAGCACCTTCAGTATTGTAGTGTAATTGTAATATTCAGATTAACTTTTGTTTTACTTTGTTTTAAATGAAGTCTTTCACTGTGAAAAATCCACACTTATGAATAAATGTCCAAATTCTATTTATTTGTTCATTTAAGTCAAAGCTTGCACCTTCATAACAACTTAAATGTCATAATAAAGTAGACAATACAATCAACTTTCTGTAGCATATATGCTATAATGGAAAACGAAACAAAACAGAGCACAACACAACACATTGTGTTATCACTCTTTTTAACATTTTAAAGCCAACATACCCTTGGCTGATGGATTAACTCTTCTGATTGGCTATGGTGTGGAGGTGCTTTAAAAATAGCCCAAAACAGTTCTGTAGCAACTCAAGTATTCAGATGTTTAACAAAATAAGAAATAATCACCTCTCTTAAGTCTGACACTTACACCTTAGTTGGGAAAGTGAGGTAGAGAACCATTCTTCAAAATAACCTCCCAATTATCAATTACGTAAAAATAGAAATAATGCCTCAAAATATTAAACAAAAAGAAAAAAGAGAGGTAGCCTATTCTTCAATTTTTTGTTGTGGTGATATGGGCTTGCAGATCGTTGGGACCATTATTAGCCACAGAGACATAAGTTCCAGCTGTGCAGACTGTACATTCTGCCTCCCATTTGTCACGACCCGGATGAAAACAGGGGAACTTTTTTCGCATTTCATCAGTGAAATGACGTTTGCGTTTCGGCATTTTCTTTCTGTTTGAGTGTTCTCTCGCAGCGTGTCTACCTGCTTGTCAGCCTGCGAGTGAGTGAGAGTGGAGCGTCTCTGTACTGATTTGTGAATGAATGAATACATGTTCCGGAATAAACTCCACCTCTAAGAGCGTGTTTCTAAAGGAACCATTCAACGTGAATGATAAATTCACTGTTCTGTGACGCGCTCAAGCAAGGCAAGATCAAAAACCCGGACATTTGAAGGATTTTATAAACAGCCTCTTAAAAGAGGACATGTCCGGGCAAAAGAGGACGTATGGTCACCCTACTTTAGATTCTAAATACATGGTCATATAGGTGTTAACACTGTCTGTCTGTCTGTCTTAGGAGCTGATTGACATAAAAATGGCCCAGTGTCGCAGGGTGGAGAACGGTAAGAGTCTCACTTTACCTTTTCTGACTCACCTCAGGTCACAGACTTTCTAAAGGGCAGGGGGGAAAAACAGCATATACAGCATGTGACTTTTCCAGCCAAGAGGGATACTTTAGCAAGCCTTTTGGCTCCAAAGAAAGCCATTATGCATGTGTTTTGACTCTGTGGAAGGGATTTAATGCATGTTTTGGCTCCAAAAAGAGCACTTTGTCATGCTTTATCCAGCCATTGGTGCAGTTTAGTGTGTTTTTTCTATCCAAGGGGGCCTGTTGCATGCAATTTTGCCTCTAAGTGGGCTTAGCACATTTTTTGACTTCCATGTGGGCACTTGAGCATGTGTTTTGGCTCCCAAGAGAGTAGTTTGGTACACATTTGGCCTCCCAAGAGAGAAATAGAGCATGTGTTAGGGAACCAAGGAGAGTCCAAAAATAGTGAGCACTCATTTTGGCTCCCAGGCACTTGATGCTGGTTTTGCTCCCTAGGGGGCAGTTTATCATTTTATTACCAGCAATTGGTGTTCAGTATGTTTTTTTCTGTCCAAATGGGCCTACTGTGTGCCTTTTTGCCTCCAAGTGGGCTCTAAAACACATTTTTTGACTTCCATGTGGGCGCTTGAGCACGTGTTTTGGCTCTTAAGAGAGTAGTTTATCATGCTCCAATCAGCTATAAGTGCAGTTAAGTGTGTTTATTTCACCTGAGGAGGCCTAATAATGTGCAATTTGGCTCCCTGGAGGGCTCCCCAGTGCGTGTTTTGGCTCCCAAGATGGGAGTTTGGTACACATTTCAGCTCCCAAGAGAAAAATATAGCATGTGTTAGGGCTCTAAGGGACTTCAGGATGAGATTTGGTCCCAGAGAGAGTGAGCATTCATTTTGGCTCCCAAGCACTTAATGCTTGTTTTGGCTCCCAAGAGGCCAGTTTATCATTTTCTAAACTGCTATGGGGGTAGACAAGGGGTTTTTGCCATGTAAGAGGGCATTTTGGTGGGTGTTTTGGCTCCCAGTTCACCGTGGCATGTGTTTTTGCCCTCTTTGTAAATCTTATGTTCTCTGCACGCTTGGTGGACAGCATAGAAAGAATTTCATTGTACAGGGAAACACATTTCTTTACTGTGCACATGACAATAAACTCTTTCAATCTTGAATCTTGAATCAAGAGAGCACCCTTGCATGTGTTCTGGCTCCCAAGAGGACACTTTAGTGTATGTTTATCAATAATTGGTCACTGTACTATGAGGTTTGCCCAGGAAGCTTCTCTCACTGTAATGTTTTCCTTTTCTGTCAGAGGTTCTGCAGACGGTGGATTTTGTCGCCCCTGATGATCGAGTCATGTTCAGGACCTGTGAGAGGGAGAAGGACAGAGTAGTCTTCCAGATGGTGCGACCAACAAACCTGTGGATATGAAACATTTTCCTTAAATATTTGCTGTAGATTTGGAATCAGAGCTTCACTTTTTGTCTTTCAGGGAACCGCTGACCCGGAGAGAGCGTTAACCGTGGCCCGGCTTGTGTGAGTTCACACAGTTAGTTTGCAACACATTTGAAAAGTAATGTCAACTCTAACCACTGATTTTGGAGGTTATCTTGTTAATCCTGAGTTGTAGGCGCTGGATTAGTATAAATTTAGTATCCAGTGATTCATTGCTGTCCCTTGCTTGTCTCTTAGGGAGAAGGATGTGGCTGCAGTGGACGTGAACATGGGCTGTCCAAAGGAATATTCCACTAAGGTGAGTTTCTCACTGACCAACCTGCTGCTGCTTTGACCCTTTACCTCTGTATGACCTCTGTATGACCTCTGACTGATCTCTGACCCCTTCCAGGGCGGGATGGGAGCTGCTCTGCTGTCAAATCCTGACAAGATTGAAGCGGTAAGTGAGAAAAAAAGATTCACACTCTGATACTTTTGGCCCTCAGGATGTTTCTGAAACAGACGGGGTGGTAAAAATATGATAAAAGTTCTGAAAGTCTGAGTTCACATCACTGTTATGTCAGATTTGAATCCTGATTATCCTCAGACTTTTTAACACCTTGTTCTTCTTGTCTGCAGATCCTGAAGACGCTTGTTTCAGGAGTTTCCATACCAGTCACGTGTAAAATCAGAATCCTGTCGACGGTAGGTTGAGCATTTATTACCTTCCTTTTCTCTGTTTTGATATTTCTTCCTCCAGTTTTATCAGAGGTCATTTAAATTTTCTCTTCCAGGTGGAGGAGACGATCAGTCTGGTTCAAAGAATCGAGAAAACCGGCGTCGCTGCGATCGCTGTTCACGGCAGGTAAACTGATTCATCATCAAGGTTCCACCACTTCTTTACCTCCTTTATGGTCTGACCTGAAACTCTCCTGGTTTGTTGTTGTTGCCCAGATTTAAAGATGAGCGTCCGAGACATCCCGTCCACTGTGATTACATCCAGGCCGTGGCTCAGGCTGTTTCCATCCCCGTTATCGCAAAGTAAGGGTGAATTCCAATTCCTGTCTTAACCCTCAATCTCAAAATGTGCACTCCCGTGAAGTGTAAGTGCTGTCCCGATTCTCAGAAAGTTGAGGTTGAGGGGTAAGACTGAGGCTGTATCTCCCTCAATACTGAGATTCTCCGACACCACCCTTGGGACTAAGGGCTACCCAGAATGCATTGCGTATTATCAGTAAATAAACATGGGCGTCCAAAGCGGCAGATGAGGCGAGCTACAAATATAGTATTTTCTTTGTTAATGGAGATATAAATATTACGAAAACCATTGTATTATCTTAGTTTAGACCCTTTTAATGGATTATTTACCTCATTGTTGCATAACATTTATTTTTATTTTACCATCTTTTGTCAATAGGGTCCAGTGCTGACAAGCCATGTTGCTTTCGTTTAAGTTAGTTAACGTTACAAAATGGTCTTTTTTCTCCGTGGTAATGTAATTGTTTTATCAAGATAACAGCCTATATAACATGCTTGTGCTGATAATGGTATAAGATGACCGGGCTAATGTCATCTCCTGTAGCCGCAGAGTTATGTAACGATAGTTATAGCTGGTGTTTACCTTTCAATAAACTATGGTATGCTGTGACAGCTGAATATGTCCGTGGTTGTGTTATTTATACAGATATTTTTTTGATAACGCTAACCGAAGGAATAACTGACAGACAGTCCACAACAATTTCATTTGCATTTAAGGGGTGTCCCATTTCTAAGTCACAAGATAGCCCTGAACACTTGGTTTTGAGGGCGACTAAGATTGAGGGTTGAGCTTGAGGGTTAAGAAAGGAATTGGAATTGGGCCTAAGACTCCACCTCTACAGAAATACGTAGTTAGTTGAATAAATTCTGCACTTAAACATGATTTAAATATGACTTGGTGTCTCTCATAGTGGAGGGTCTGCAGATCCGGTGAAAACAAACGCAGACATCGAGGAATTCAGGAAGGCGACGGGGGCCTCGTCGGTCATGTTGGCCCGCGCCGCCATGTGGAACGCCTCCGTCTTCGCCAAAGAGGGGCCTCTTCCAGTGGAGATGGTCATGGAGGAGTATCTGAAATACGTGAGTGTCTCTGAATTTAGACTGTTGTTCACTGATTTAGATATAAAAAGTAAACTTGGCATCTTGTTTCTCCTCAGGCGATCAGGTACGACAACAACGCCTTCAACTCCAAGTACTGTCTGTGTCAGATGCTGAGGGACAAGGTGGAGTCTCCTCTGGGGAAACAGGTGCAGGCGGCTCAGACCAACGCTGAAATCAGGTACTGGAGCTTCTAGAAAGTTGTAAGGGTCAATGACAAAAAGAGGGTCTAAAAACGTATTTTTAAAAAGTTCTTTGAAAATGGATAAAAAACATATTTCTGAGAGAAGAATTATGCTTTCTAACAGATTTCAGTAGTTGACCAACATTTCAAAGTTTTTAGGTTCATTATTTTTTAGTATTTTTAATTTGAGCACCCAAAAATGTCAGGTGGCTCAACCAAATATATGAAAATATATTTATATGTTCCTGTTATTTTTTCTGTGTGAAATTATCAGCAAGTATCTCTCAAGTGTCTGTAGTGACTCATACATTTTCATTTGGTGTGTTTCATTTCTTTTATTTGTGAATAAGATAAATAATTTGATGTTAAAATAACATTTCACATTATTACATTGGTTGTNCAAATGTCATTTGGGCTCCTCTGGCTGATGCAGTTTCCTGTTTCCTGTTTTATTCTCTTCACTTTAAAATAAAAGTCTAATGTTACGGTTGCACCACCCTGACATTTGACAAGGTGAAAATTACGGGACAAAAGTTTTTTAAATTTCTTAACAGCTTTAAAATTCTTTTTATTTGCAAAGAATGTTTTATTTAAAAAGGTTCAAGCATAAAATAATGCCACTGTATTTTTAATTTCCATTTACAATAACTGACATTCAATTTTTAGAGTTTAATTACTGTGGATACTTGTCAGGACGGTTCATGATGGAAGGAAATATTACAATCGGACACAAAAAAAAGGGACGTCACGTCATTGACCCAAAAATGTGTTTAGACTGCCTGTTTGAGACTGATGTCAAGTATGAACAAAATGTGTTTTTCAACCAGAAGCACCAGGAACTTTTCTCTCAGGGAATAAGGTTCCCGTGGTTTATTGTCTGAGGCCTAAAAGTAACACCAACTGTACTACACCAGCAGACCAGCAGAGGGCAGTAAGAGACAGCCATACAAAGAATACACAACAGTTACGATTTGCACTGTTGGATCTTAAAACGGTTCTAAGCAGAGTTTTAAATGCGCTAAGAAAAAATGGGAGTGAGATAAAAACTTGAGTAAGAAATTTATTGAGAACAACAATGAAAGTCAACTTTTGTGTTCATCAGCTGTACAAAAGTTTAAGACCACAGCCTTTAAAAGACAAAATCTGCACAAAAATGTGGATTTAAGTTGATTTTCTGTCAGGTTTTCTCTCTGTCATGACCTCCTGATGGTAAAGACTAAAAATCTTTCTCTCTTTGAACGTGGTCGATTGTTGAGCTGCAGAATCAAAACCTCTCACAACAAAACGCCATCACTGCTGAGGTTGGACGCAGTAAGACAGACATTTAGAATTTATGAGAAGATCCTGAGGGTTATGGAACAAAAAAAGTCAAAAACATTTCAGCAGCTCTGAGCCTGAGGATCTGATTGGCTGTTCATCAAGACACAGGACGATCCTCGACCCAAATGAAGGTCGTTACTGGAGTTGACTGCAGCCCAATAACCATCAGACGGCGTCTGAGAGAGAAGAGCTTTAAGAACAAAAACCTCTTCAAAGGCCTCGTCTCCTTCCACTAAATGGCCCGTTTGGACTCTGACAGAGAGCATCATGGGACATTGAAAGGTGGAAGAAAGTTTGATTCTCTGAGGAGAAAAACTTGAACCTTGATGGTCATGAGGTTGGACGCAGTAAGACAGACATTCAGAATTTATAAGAAGATCCTGAGAGTTATGTATGGAAGCCTATTTCCGCTTGGTAAAACAACAATATGAAAATGGTTTAGCTGAATTTTTTTTCAACCCATATCAAGTCAAACTTTGAAAAAATGAGTCAGAATTTGAGATAAAAAGTCGAAATTTTCACATAAAAGTTGAAAATTGTTAGATACAAAGAAAACAATGTTGAGATAAAGAGTTAAAATTGTGACGAAAAAAATTCAAATTCATGAGGAAAAATGTCAACAATGTTGGATAAAAAGTCAAAGTTATGAGACAAAAATTCAAAATAGCCAAAATAGAAATTTTGACTTCTGAGACTTAACTGGCAGAAATTTGCTTCTGTGGTTCTGGAACAAAAAAGCCTGGTTGTCAACCAAAAATGAAGATGAAAACCTCTTCATCATGATCTGCTTTTTCTGAACAATGGAACAATGGAGCTGACGGTTGTTCAGGGGCGTCTTTCATGACCGAGGGCCCTGCTCTGTCTGATAATGACTGGGGTTTTTCAACAGGACAGGACAGCTTTAATTTTTAGCTGTGGTCTTAAGTGTTTGAATATTTACTCAGGAACTTAAGTTAGACCCTGATTCCTGCTGTTGAAAAGCATCTTAATTCGATGCTGTGTCTGTTGCAGTGAGGCGTACGGGCTGCAGGATTTCTACCAGCAGATCCAGGAGCAGTTACAGACCAGGAGAGACGCTCTGCAGAGCAGCAGCCAGCCCGACCGACCTGTGATGGACGGAGACGTCACCACCATGGCGGTGAAGTTCGAGCGGTCAGTTTTTAGTCTCCACAGCTTCCTTTGCCTGATTTTTCACTTATTTAATGATCCTGACCTGACTTTTTCTTTGGTATTAGGAGGGAGTATCCACCTCAGATCACCCCAAAGATGTTTCTGCTGGAGTGGAGTCGTCAGGAGAAGCTGGAGCAACCTGCTTATGAGATTGTAATCAATCAATCTTCATTTATACTGCCCCAAATCATAACACACATTGTCTCAAGACACTTTTCCAGTTTCAAAACTTTCTCCTAAGAGTTTATTTCCTTTAAGAGGGAGCAGAAGTGTAATGACTGGAAGTTGAGACTCAAACATTTTCACACTAGGGCTGAACAATTTGCGATTATTATTTCCTATATTTCAATTGTAGTTTTTGATGTGCGATTATTTCTAGGTTTCCATCTTCTCTGTTTTTAAACAAACACATTGTAGGAAATGAACAGTTGCATTAATTACAGCACAACAACAACAACCCACTACCACTACAACTGGGACTGATTTTTATACATTTTACTCACTTAAACCTTCTTTTTTGCCACTTTTGGAACATTTTTTTTATACCTGTTCACTATTTTCCAGGTTCACACCCAATTGTCTTGTCAATTGTTGTTGTTTTTGCCTGTTTTTAGACCATTTGGATCATTTTAACAACAAACTGACTATTTTCCAAGTTTAAACACAATTTTTTTTTTTTGACTTTGGCCAATTTTTCTACTTTTCACTGTCTTTTGTTACTTTTTTTCACCATTTTTACCACTTTCTAAATTTTTCTTGCTATTTTTTGTTGCTTTTTGTCAATTTAACTTCCTTGTATCTCTTTTTTTGTAACTTTCGGACCATTTTTTTGGTACTTCCTCAGTATTTTCCAGGTTTACTCCCAATTTTTGTTGTTTTTGCCTGTTTTTAGACCATTTGGATCATTTTAACAACAAACTGACTATTTTCCAAGTTTAAACACAAAATTCTTCATTGACTTTGGCCAATTTTTCTACTTTTCACTGTATTTTGTCACTTTTTTTCACCATTTTTACCACTTTCTAAATTTTTCTTGCTATTTTTTGTTGCTTTTTGTCAATTTAACTTCCTTGTAACTCTTTTTTTGTAACTTTCGGACCATTTTTTTGGTACTTCCTCAGTATTTTCAAGTTTTACTCCCAATTTTGTTGTTTCTGCCTGTTTTTAGACCATTTGGATCATTTTAACAACAAACTGACTATTGTCCAAGTTTAAACACAAAATTCTTTATTGACTTTGGCCAATTTTTCTACTTTTCACTGTCTTTTGTCACTTTTTTTTCACCATTTTTACCACTTTCTAAATTTTTCTCGCTATTTTTTGTTGCGTTTAGTCCATTTAACTTCCTTGTCACTCTTTTTTTGTAACTTTCGAACCATTTTTTTGGTGCTTCCTCAATATTTTCCAGGTTTACTCCCAATTTTCTTGCCAATTTTTTGTTGTCTTTGCCCATTTTTGACCCTTTCCATTTATTTTTTGCAACTTTTGGACCGTATTTTTGCAACAAAGTCAATCAATTAATCAATCAATATTTATCTATATAGCACCAAATCATAACAAATGTTAAATCAAGACACTTCACAAATTGACTCAGCGTATTCCCAACTTACAACTTACATTTTATTCACTTTAACCTTCTTATTTGCCACTTTTGGACCATTTTTTTTATACCTGTTCACTATTTTCCAGGTTCACTCCCAAATTTCTTGTCAATCTTTACTCATTTTTGACACTTTTGGACCATTTTTTCAACGAACTGACTATTTTCCACGTTTAATCCCAACTTTCATGCCATTTTTGTTGACTTTAGCCAATTTTTCCACTTTTCACTGTTTTTTGTCACTTTTTTCACCATTTTTGCTACTGTCTAAATTTATACTTTCCACCATATTTTTTTGCCATTTTTTTGTTGCCTTTTTGTCCATTGAAACTACTTTTGAACCATTTTTTAAATAACTTCTCAATATTTTCCGGGTTCACTCTTAATTTTCTTGCCAATTTTTGTTGTCTTTGCCCATTTTTGACCCTTTCCATTTATTTTTTGCCACTTTTGGTCCATTTTTTTTGCAACAAATTCAATCATTCAATCTTTATTTATATAGCACCAAATCATGACAAACGATATCTCAAGACACTTTACAAAGTGACGAGGTGTTATCTCAACTTTTTGGCCATTTTTGCCATTTTTCACTGTTTTTTGTCATTTTTTTCACAAGTTTTTCTACTTTTTGAATATTCCCGGGTTTTAATTTAATATAATTGCCAATCTTTGTTGCTTTTTATGTCAAGTTTCACTACCTCAAACTAAGTTGTATTGCTACTCTTTGCTGTTTTTGCCTCTTTTTACCACTTTAGGTAGTTTTTAACAGTTTGTCTCTTTGGTTGAATAATGTAGTGTAGAGCAGAAAATATCTACTGCACAAAAAAGTAGCTGATGTTTTGACATGTTTCAGAATAGTTATAGACATATTGCACTGTCTGTGATTAGAATATTGCAACAGGACATATTGTGATTTAATCTAATTTGCGATTAATTACCCAGCTCTAATTCACACGCTGTGTTTCCAGGTGCAGCGCTCTCAGGATCGAGCCTTCCAGGCCACCGTCACCGTAGCCGACAAGAAGTACAGATCCTCGCTGTGGTCAGTAAACACACACACTCACATTCACACTCTTAAAGAAACAGTTCAGGATGTCTCATTGTTGTTTCATTCACAGGGAAAAGTCAAAGAAATTTGCAGAACAAGCTGCCGCCATCGTCTGCCTGCGAGTCCTGGGGATACCGGAGGGTCGTATCGGCGAGGAAGACTCCGGCCTCGTCTGCAAGAGGAAGAGGGAGAGGAAGCTGAACGGCGCCGTAGAAGAAGAGGGGAGCAAGAAACGACACGTCAGGGATATAAAAGAGAAAACAGAGACGGCGAATGGAGACAATCATAAATCAGAGGCTTCTCAAGAACAAAGTTAGTGTAAAGAGAAAACTTTGGGATGAGGACAAACATTTAAACGGAGTTGAAGGACGTTGGTTTTATTTCCTGGAAAGCTTCTTTTTCCTCTGGACTCTGCCTTTACGTTCTTTCTGATTTGTTTTTACACACAAACTCTGAACTCCTGTGTGGATTTCTCGTCTTCCACTTGAACTCGAATCTACAATCCTCCAGATTTTATGTTATCATGCTTTTAAACCTGTGAACTGAACAAACTCAGATCTGAAGGGACTAGTTTTCACTTACTTTAACCTCTGTGCCTTACTGAGAAACTTTATTTGAGTTTTGGGCGGGTCTTAAACTCATCGTTGGCCTCTTTTTTTTTTTTTTTTTTTTTCACCTTTTCGCCTTTCACACATGAACACCTGACATTTTCAGGAGCTCTGTGAATATTAACGCAGACTTTGGTTTTCTCCCATGATAAATTCTGTCCACATCAGGGGTGTATGTGAATATTTCTGTCTCCTGGATGATGCAGAAAAGGTTGAAAACAGCTGCTTCCGCATGTCAAGAGCAATGTTTGCATGTGTGTGGAACTGTAAGTTTTTTTTTAACTGTAAGAAGTGGGGAATTAAAAACTATCCAGAGTGATTTGTTTACTGACCCTGATGCTGAAGTTTAAAAGCAGTGAGGTTTTATTCTAATATTGAGGTCTCCACAAAAACAGCTCCCCCTGGTGGCTGGCTACAGTATAGGTCAAAATCTCCATCTCCTCATTCATTCCAGATGAGAGGTGGTAAAACTTAAAAAAATGATCACACCTTGTTGAAATGTTTCTCACATCCTTACTCTGTAGTGATATGAAGATGTGATTTGGCTGTGTTGTGTTTAAGTCCTCTTTTTTCTGAAGCATTGGTTTTTCATGAGTTATCGGACGTTGAAAACCTGGTTAAAAATGTTGTATTATGAAGATTGACAGCTGCCATTAGTGTGTAAATTTTATTGAGGATATAAGAAACTTCAGGGAAGAGAGACAAAATGACATTAGACCTTCGAAAGAAAAAAAAAGAAAGTGACCAACCGCCTTGATAAATCACTAAATTGGAGTTTTGTTTCCTTTTTTTTCTTGGTGATTTTTTATTTTTTTTATCCCTGGTGCTTTTTACGTTTTTTCCCCCTGATTAAAAGTCCAAAATATTTATTTTGTATGTTATAACTTTGACTTTTTAGCTCAAACTGTAAATTTTATCTTGAAACCTTGACTTTTTGCCCTTAAATTTGATATTTTATTTTAGAATTTAGACTTTTTTCCTAAAAATATTTACTTTGTATGTTACAACTATGACTTTTTAGCTCAAATATTCGATTTTAATCTTAAATTTTTGACTTTTTGTCTAAAAATGTGACATTTTATTTTAGAATTTAGACTTTTTCCTTCTCAAAATATTTACTTTGTATGTTATAACTTTGACTTTTTAGCTCAAACTGTAAATTTTATCTTGAAACCTTGACTTTTTGCCCTTTAATTTGATACTTTATTTTAGAATTTAGACTTTTCTCCTCAAAATATTTACTTTGTATGTTATAACTTTGACTTTTTAGCTCAAATATTCGATTTTAATCTTAAATTTTTGACGTTTTGTCTTAAAATTTGACATTTTATTTTAGAATTTAGAATTTTTTCCTCAAAATATTTACTTTGTATGTAATAGCTTTGACTTTTTAGCTCAAACAGTCAATTTTATCTTGAAACCTTTCTTTTTGCCCTATAATTTGACGTTTTATTTTAGAATTTAGACTTTTTCATTTCAAAATATTTACTTTGTATGTTATAACTTTGACTTTTTAGCTCAAACAGTCAATTTTATCTCGAAACCTTGACTTTTTGCCCTTTAATTTGATATTTTATTTTAGAATTTAGACTTTTCTCCTCAAAATATTTACTTTGTATGTTATAACTTTTTCCCCCAGAGTTGAATATAAAGGATATAACTAGTTTATAAACATGTATTCAAACAAAAAAGGGGGAATAAGTAACTTTCAGGTGTATCAGACTCTAAACACCTGTCAGAGTTTTTCCTGAACAGAACGAGGTTAAATTATTGTTCTAAATATTTGACCTGAAGCTTTTCTGACTCGTCTCAGGTGATAAAGGTGCGTGCTTTGTTTACCTGTGTCTCATTTACACGCAGCCTGATTAAAAGTCCTGATTTGAACCGGAGATACGTTGACACCCAGCCACTGACGTCATTAACCGAGCTTGCTAATGGTGCGTTCATGGGGAGCTGGGAATATGAACACTCATTTGATCGCACGTAAACAAAGCTACTGTGGAGTCAAATACGACGAAGTAATTCAGGGGAATTAATTCAAGATTTGTTAATTGGAAAGCAGTCTAGACAGGAATGACAATATACTAAAAACAAAAAAGGACTCAGAGACATATATTTAAAACATTCCTGTCCTGTTTGAGGTGAAAAACATTTATGATAAAAAAAATAAATGATAAACTGAAGCCCATGTCTAACAGTTAGAAATAAAAATGAAGAACCAGCTTTGTTGAGATTTCTTTCTTTGTTTTATTTTATTTATCTATTTTTTCACATTAGATGTCAAAATTTTGAGATCAATTGCGAAGTTTTGACTTTTTTCTAATATATTTAGTGTATATATTTTAAAATTGTGACTTTCATCTGAGGGAATAGACTTTTTGTCTCTATATTTGATATTTAGTCTCAGAATTTGAGTTGTCCCAGATATTTCAGACAATAATCTCAAAAATGTGTAACTTAATCTGATAGCTTTGATTTAGTTAGCTCAGAATTAGGAATTTTTCCTTAAACTTTTAACTTTTTTTTTTTTTTTTTACCATAATAAGTTTTCATTTTTGCCTAAAAATTTTGATTTGTTTGTCATAATTTTGAATTTTTGTCCACAGATTTAATTTATCTCATTACTTTGACCTTTTAGCTCTAAAAATGTACATTAATCTCATTATTATGACTTTGATTTTCAAAAATTTGCATTTTGGTCCATGAATTTTGACTTATCTCAAAAATGTGACTTTTAATCCCAGAATTTTGACCTGTTCAACTAAAAAATATTGACTTTATATTCTCAAAATTTGACATTTTATCGCAGAATTTAGACTTTTTCATTTCAAAATATTTACTTTTTATGTTATAACTTTGACTTTTTAGCTCAAGCACGCTCATTATCTGTAAATTTTGACTTTTTGTCCTATAATTTGATATTTTATTTTAGAATTTAGACTTTTCTCCTCAAAATATTTACTTTGTATGATATAACTTTGACTTTTTAGCTCAAATATACAATTTTAATCTTAGATTTTTGACTTTTTGTCTTAAAATTTGACATTTTATTTTAGAATTTAGACTTTTTCCATTTCAAAATATTTACTTTGTATGTTATAACTTTGACTTTGACTTTTCAGCTCAAATAGTCGATTTTAATCTGAAATTTTTGACTTTTTGTCTTAAAATTTGACATTTTATTTTAGTTAGACTTTTACATTTCAAAATATTTACTTTGTATGTTATAGCTTTGACTTTTTAGCTCAGTCAATTTTATCTTGAAACCTTGACTTTTTGCCCTTTAATTAGATATTTTATTTTAGAATTTAGACTTTTCTCCTCAAAATATTTACTTTGTACGTTATAACTTTGACTTTTTAGCTCAAATATTCAATGTTAATCTTAAATTTTTGACATTTTGTCTTAAAATTTGACATTTTATTTTAGAATTTAGACTTTTTCATTTCAAAATATTTACTTTGTATTTTATAACTTTGACTTTTTAGCTCAAACAGTAAATTTTATCTTGAAACCTTGACTTTTCGCCCTTTAATTTGATATTTTATTTTAGAAATTAGACTTTTTTCCTCAAAATATTTACTTTGTATTTTATAACTTTGACTTTTTAGCTCAAACAGTAAATTTTATCTTGAAACCTTGACTTTTTGTCCTATAATTTGATATTTTATTTTAGAAATTAGACTTTTTCCTCAAAATATTTACTTTGTATGTTATAACTTTGAGTTTTAAGCTCAAATCTTCGATTTTTATCTTAATTTTTTGACTTTTTGTCTTATAATTTGACATTTTATTTTAGAATTTAGACTTTTCATTTCAAAATATTTACTTTTTATGTTATAGCTTTGACTTTTTAGCTCAAACAGTCAATTTTATCTTGAAACCTTGACTTTTTGTCCTATAATTTGATGTTTTATGTTAGAATTTAGACTTTTCTCCTCAAAATATTTACTTTGTATGTTAAAACTTTGACTTTTTAGCTCAAATAGTCGATTTTAATCTTAAATTTTTGACTTTTTGTCTTAAAATTTGACATTTTATTTTAGAATTTACTTTTTCTCCTCAAAATATTTACTTGTTATGATATAACTCTGACTTTTTATCTCAAAATCGAAGATGGTTAAGTTTCAAATCATTAAACTTGAAAATCAACACGCGTTAAAGCCTTTTTTTCACTCAGGTTATTTAAAACAATCTATACTCTATAATAATCGCCTGAATTATAACAGTTTCCTGTGTCCTTCGTATTAACGTGAGGTCCGTGAACGCAGCATAAGGATCAACCTGGAGGAGAGTTAAAACTCGCAGCAACGAACAGAAACAGCGAAACACAACAACTTCTCTCAACAATGGGACTTTTACGCTTTTATTACCGAGCACGGAGGCGTTTTTAACCACCGTGTCTGTGTCCATGAACAACTTTTAGTCGGGGGAACGGTCGACGTGTGTGTGTGTCTCCAGTTTGAACAAGAGTTCTGCTTTCGGTCGGATGGGAGTGAGTGAGACAGGTCAGTGTTAGAGACAGACAGGTCGCTGTTAACGGCTGTTAACGGCTGCTCTCCGCGGTTTTAACGTCCCGAAGGTTCAATGTCCACGTTAAGCTGCGCGGAGGAGCTGGACTTCAGACTCATCTTCGAGGAGGACGGACGGCAGACAACAGGTACGTGTCATTTTGGCAACGTTAGTTTAAAAATTGTCGCTGTTCGAAGTTAGCGACAAATACACGGTGACACCGGAAGTTAGCGTCAGTGCCTTCAAAATAAAAGACGCATGTGACGAATTCCAAGACAAGCTTAAGCTGATTTATTTTAATGCAGTCACATTTGATAAGTGTCATTGCTGATTTACAAGTTTGTGCGGTTAAAACCACCTAAATGTTGTTTAATGTTCACACGTTAATAATAATAATAATAATAATTATAATTTTATTTATAGAGCACCTTTAAAAACAACAGTTCACAAAGTGCTATACAGCAGGGACAAAATCAACAAACAAACAAACAAACAAGCAGTGAATCAAATAGCGAGCAACAATAAAAATTAATAATCATACAGACCAATCAGAATTAAAAGAGAAGAGAACTCAGGCAGTGCAAGACCCCATGATCAGACCATGAGGACCAGAGGTGAGAAGGAGTAAAAGAGCAAACAGGAACAATATAGAGGATAAAAACAACAATGAAATATAGCAGTGAATAAATAAGGTAATAAAAGGATGAAACAGCCTAAAAATTAGAGTGGAAATGATAACTGGAGCGCTCAACTCATTGAAAATAATTGAGTAAATAAATAAAAACATAAATAATTAAAATAAACTTGTAAGTGAATGAATAAATAGGGAGGTAAATTGATAGATAAATAAATAAGTGAGTCAGCTCTGTAAGAGGGTGGTAAAAAAATACAAAAGACGACAATAGGGAGGTGAAGAAATAGACACAGTGATAAGAATAGGAAGAAGAGGAAGAAGACGACATCACATAAAAGCAAGACGGTAAAAACAGTGATAGTCTTCTATGAAAAATTAAAAATAGAAAAATATCTACAGCAGTGGTTCCCAACCTGTGGGTCACGGCCCCCTGGTGGGCCGTGATGGTATTATAAGTGGGCCGCCAAATCATTTCCAAAATATTATGATTTTAGAGGAGTGTAAAAGGAACAAATATACAGAATACTGTTTTAAATGTCAAACCTCAATTGCGAACTGGGTTATGGAAATAAAAAATGTTCAGATATTCATATGCAAAAAATTTCCACTAAGAAGGTTTGTTATAGCCCAATGGGTAACATGACCTGACTTATATTTAACAATGACCCAGTATGTATATATATAAAAAAAAAAAAAAAAAATGTAACAAAGCCAAAATGTAATAAATTTTCAGAAATGTAACAAAAGTGTAAAAAATAGTTACATTTTGGCTAAAAAGTTATTTTGTTTTGGGCTCAGAATCTGTTACATTACCAAGCAGCTATTACATATCAGGTTTTATTACATTTTGGGTTGTTGTTACAAATGGGTCAAGGAATTTTATATCCTCTGTACTTATTAGGTCGATGGTGGGCCGCAAACATTTTTGAGACTTAAAAATGGTCCCTAAGTTGGAAAAGGTTGGGATCCACTGCTCTACAGAAAAAAAGGGGTGTTTGTGTACACTCAGAAAATTGGAACAGTGGTTTAGATTTACTTGAATACTTCATCTATTTCAATCTAAATGTATTAAATTGGGTTAAGCCAAGAATTTTATGGTCGCCTAAGTTCAAGTGTAAATTTACAACTAGCTTGATGCATCTATCCCAGTGGTTCCCAAAGTGGGGGTCGGGACCCTTTGGGGGGTCGCGAGACATTGATAGGGGGTCGTGGGATGTGTCCCAATATTGAAAACTATGAACAATTTTATCCAATATTGTAAGCATAAAAGCAAAAATAGGGGTGAAAGATACTGTAAAACTATGCAAACAGATTTTTTTTTTCTGTTTTTCACATTTATTTGTCGAAGTTTGATGCAGTGAACACAGCAAATTGCACATTAGTCGGTAAATGTTCTACTGAACAGTTAAATGAAGTATCCTTGGGGGTATTTTGTTTGTTTTTGTCTGTTTTTGGATTGTCCCATTAATGTTGTACCACAGCAGGGGGTCACAGGCAGAAAAGTTTGGGAACCCCTGATCTATCCTGTAACAGTCGACAAATTAAAGTCAATTAAAGTCAATTTTTCATTTTCGCGAATGTGTGAAAAGTGGCAAAGATCTAATGGACTTAATTAAAAATACAGTTACTTTGGATAAGCAATGTTTTTTTTTTTATCAAAAAACAGTTGGGAAGACAAGAAGGATGTGTGATTACTCAGAGTTTTTGCACATGTACCCTCTTGTGTATGTCTTAGAGTTATAATTAATGACAAAAATTAACAAAATAGAAGCTATTGCAGATTACTGATTTCACAATGAAGAGATACTATCAGGTATCGTCAAAGGATCAAGTAATGAGTGCAACTGTTATGCAACTTTGGATATAGAAAACTGTTAGAAAATTGCTTGGAAGTTGTGATTGAGGATATATAATTACTTAAAATCAATAAAATAATAAATAACCTAGGCGTGCTGGGGATTGAAATTTAAAAAATAAGAACATATTACAATGACTAACTGTGATGTATAAATTTCATCTTTGTGCTTGGTTGTATATTTTTTGTATTTCAAAACATAGTTTCAAATTGGTTAATGTGTACTAACTTAACAATAGGCTTCTTACTACTTGCTATAACAATTAAGTCACATTTTTTAAGTGATATTAAAAAACATTCATAGTTAAGAAGAAAAATATTAAACAGGAAATTCCAAAATTAAGAGCCATTCTGGTTTTGAGGAAAGGTTTCACATTGACGGACTTTTACTTTGAAAACCGTAACCGGAAGTTTCGTTCCACTCCTTCTGTAAAAGTGACAGTTCCAGCTGTCTGTTGATAAATTCAGACGTATTTAAAAATGTAGATTAGAAGGTGAAGAAGTGTCTTTATTTATGTTATTTTCAAAGTCCAGAAACTAACAAAGAGTCCTAACTGCAAAAACAACAACAGTTGATCAGTTAACGGTGATTTTAACCTATTAATCTACAGGTTGTTGAATAAGTTGCAGTAATATTGGTATTACTAACGTTAGCTGTGTATGGTACACTAAATGAACATATAATTTCTTTTTGTGGTGCCTTTTATTCAGTTCAAATTTGTTTGAATTGATTTTAATGCAGTTTTGTGTGGTAACTTTTATTTTTTTGCTAATATGCTTCGTTTTAATGTAGTTATTTTTACTTTTCGTGTGGCTAATACAGAATAACTGTCAATGTAAAACAAGTTTTTGAAAAAGAACCACCATATCCACTTAAGATTAAACTATAAAGGAGAAAGAGTCAGCCAACATGCTTGTGTCATTCACCAGAAAATACATGGATACATGGATAAAAAGAAGTAAAATGTCAAAAGACGAAAAGAAGTGAAAGATAAATGGTTAAAACATGTGAAAACACTCAGAAACAATAATAAAAAAGGAAGTAACATTACATTTTGCTGTTAATTAGCAACACAGAGGCTTAAGTTGCCGGTATAATCTAGCTAGCATAACAACATGGGGAGCGGCAATTGCGCACCATCCAATCAGCATGTAAACACGTGGCAATGAAAATAAAATTGGAGGTCATCTCTAATCTATCGCACAAGAAAATATCACTTTCATGAAGTAAAAAGTCATTTAATTTGGTCTATTTTGATGTAACTTATTACATATCAACACAACATGGGGTGCGCCAATTCAGCTCTGACCAGCAGGGGGTGCTCATGTCACACACGAATACTAACGCCAGGGAAACATTTCACAAAATGCGTAATAAACAACATGTATTGTGAAATAGCTTACAGCTAAATGATTTTGGAGTATCCGACCTTTTTGTTTACTGTTTTAAATGATAGAAATTAGAAATTTTTGAGTGAATAAAATCAAAATCAAAGGGAAATTAGAGAAGCAAGCGTCATTGTTTTTTGAGGAAGCATAATTTTGTTTTCACGCTGTACATTCAGAGACATATATAATGTCCGATACGTCAAAGATCGAGCCAAGAATGAAGTTATAGAGAGAACTTTTTGTAGGTAAATAATAATTTGGCAACCTTTGGTGAAGTTCGTTCGACCGTTTGACCTTTTACTCTGAAAATAAACTTAGGGGTCAAAAAGTGAGGCTGGTTGTGGCAGTATTTTCTGCAGAGCGAAGAATCGGTTAATTGATTAATCCTTTTAGCTCTACGCTGATTCAGTTACAGCAAATTGTGTCTCAGAGGATTGTGTAGTTTTGGATTATTGGATTAACAAGTGTGCATTTGAAAATAACATCTCGTATGTGAAGCAGGGTTGAGCTTTGATATGTTTTCTCAGGTTTTGATTTTTGATTCAGTATCTTACCGTGCTGCTTAATTTCACTCACTTTTAAAAAGACTGAAAGCTGCAGATGATGAAGCACTGACGAAGTTTGCAGGTTATGAACTTGAGTTTATCACAGAGGCCAAAACAACCAGTGTGTTGTCTTTGAACAGTAAACAGGCGTAATAAAAATGGACCAACAGCTGTATAGATTGATAGAGTAGATACACAAATAAAAGGAGCTTGTGTGTTTCAGACAGTGTGACGCCGGTATGTTTTACTTCCTGGCCTGCGGCTAACGTCTCCTCCTCCCCCACTTTCAGCCCCCAAAGGCGGGAGGGCAAACGTGGCACCAAGTGTTACTCATCCCTGCAGCGCACAGAGGGTTAATATTTGTAAAGCAGCGACGAGTGGAGCTGTTGAAGCAGATCAGTCTCTGCTCTGATGCTTTTTTTTTTGCATGCAGCGTTTGCAAGGTGTGTGTGCAAGAAAGAGGGGTATTATTAGTCGGGTTGTGGCGGGGTGTGTGTGCAGCTGTGTGAATGAACTTTGTGAACTTTTGGGGATAATCCATCACCACAATTAGTTCAGTTATGAGCTGTTAACTGCTGCTGTTACAGAAAATACCAAACTCCAACTGCTGCTCGTCCAATTTCAGAGCACACATCACATTTCTGGAAATGTTCTCTGAGCGTGTTCATAAATAATAAATAGAATCAATAAAATCCATACACTCATGAAGAGTGAGTAGTAAACTGACGCCATCTTTGGAGGATAAAATTCAGAACACATAAAGTAGCTCTGACAGAAGGAAGGACTTTATTCAAGGATTCAAGGAGTTTTATTGTCATTCAACCCATGTAAAACATGGGTGGGACGAAATTAGGTTACCCTGGTCCCGGAGCAAGCCCAATCATAGAAATGAGAATAATAAATATATACAAATATACAATAAAAAAGAGAATAAAAGAAGAACACAAACAACTAGCCTTTTTAACAAATTGACAGAATAAAAAAAAATAAACTGTGCAAATCTTATCTTATTTTATCTCTTGAAGTCAAAATTTGTAACAACAGAACTTTTTAAATAATTCATTTTTTTCATGTTATTACTCATCCTGACTGACATCTTAGACTTTTTTGAGGATTCTGAGAAAAAGAAATCTGTAAAATATTTGCAAACAGGAAAGTGGGTCAGAAAATCCTGATTAAAATTAAGAAACAAAGACACGATGTGAAAAAATGACATCACACAGGAAAAAAATGTAGTTCTTCAAAACAGCCAATTAAAAAAAAAAGAAAGATACCCCAAAATGTTCAGGGTCTTGGAAAAATACAATCAAAAAACGTAGAATTCTTGATAAAAGTAAATTACCTAAAAAAATAATCAATTTCCAAAACAGACAAAAATTTGAAAAAGTTTTTGAAAAGTTAAGGGTATTTGAAAAAAAAAAACTGAACTCTGAAAAAAAAAAACCCCCGTTGTATATAAGTGAATACATCAATAATGAATGGATTTTTTTTTGTCAAATCTTGATTAAAATGTTTGAAAAAACCTTAAAATTCTGAAAAAAAATAGAAATTAAAAAAGGAACATTACCGAAAATAGATAAATTAATCTTTTAAAACAACCAAAATTTGTTTTAAAAAAAAAACTGTCAAAAAACTGAGAATTCTGAAAAAATCTTAATCCTGGAAAAAAAGAGAGAATTCTTAAAACAATATCTAAGAAGTTGAAAATATTAAAAAGTTACATTTCTGAAATTAAGTCAGAATTTGAAAAAAGCAACTCCCCCTCCAAAAAAATGTAAAATTATGGAAACATTCCCACTACTGAAAAAATTCCTATAAATGTGAGTTTCCTTATTTAAGTAAAAACACAAGAAAAAAGTCTGATTTTTATTTTTTGGAGGGTTAGGGCCAAAAAGTTTAGTTGTGAAATCAGAAGGATTTTTGAAATAAATTTGAAAAAGTTAGACGTCTTAAAACAAAAGTCAGGTTCAGGCAAATGGTGTCGTCAAGACATTGGCAGATTAGTTTACTTTGTCTGACATATTCTCAAAAAATAATAGTAATAACAATTCTTGACTGTTTTTTGCTACAATAGTTTCTGACTTATGTTCTGTATAAACAGAGTTGTGAGGTTTAGAATTATACAGTTTGATGATGCTTCCAACATTAATATGAGCGAGAGCACTCTCACTTTATGTAGTGAAAATAATCTGCATTAAAAAAAAACCTGCCAGCAGTGTTTTGAATTTGCAAGTCTTGGATTAACAAGTCCCTCATCAGAATATTCAAATCATGTACATAAACCTCCAGAGGCCAGAAAATTAACTTTGTTTATTTACTGTTTGTCTGTTGTTACGCTCCCGGACGAGCCCCCATTTGTTACGCCACAACTGAAAGTGGCCCTATGGGGCTAACAACAATCCACAAAAGATTCACATAAAAATACTTAAACACACCTCAACAATACAAAAAGGGATTTATTAAGAAAACACCAGGAACATAGTGCAACAACTAAAAGACAAAACAAAGTCCCAAATTGAGAGGCAGCAGTCTTCAACTCAAAAATGCCTCTACTGACTGCAGGCTGCATTTAGCTTTTATAGGCAGGTGAGCCTCATCAGCAATCAGCAGCCTCACCTGGAATGAGCAGAGGGGAGGAGAGAACAAAGAAAACATGCAGCCATAACACTGTTTCTCTGGATGGAGGTGTTTGTTATTTGTAGGTCGTCCTGCTCTAAACTAAAACAGTCTGATGAATCTTAAATGTCAGCCTCAGTCTCAGACCTGAACACGTTTGCAAACCAAATCTCCTCATTTCCATGCTCGTTCTCCCCTCGCTCTCTCCCACAGGTACAGATCTCAATGTGAGGACAGCGAACGCCTCCACCCAGGCTCTGACGGATCAGCCCGTCATCCAGGAGCTGCAGGGCCACCCCCCATGTCTCCCCCCCTCAGAGAACTACCAGCATGTGGGCTTCCAGAACCAGGGGCCCCAGTACAGGCTCCAGGGGAACCCCCGAGCCTTCGACCCCCCGAGTATCCACATCACCTCCATCGCTCCCAACAACCACGTGGAGCCAGAGAGCAGCCAGGCGGGTTTGTCGGTGGGGGGAGCAGAGGGGGGTTACCCTGAGGGGTCCTGGTCCAGGGGCCAGCTCTACCTGCCTCTGGACCCCTGTTACCGGGACCAGGCGCTGTGCCCCAGCCCCTGTAGCAGCCTCTCCTCCAGGAGCTGGATGTCCGACCTCTCCTCCTGCGAGTCCTTCTCTCACGTTTACGACGACGTGGAGGGAGAGCTGCGCGACGCCGCCCGCCTCGCCCTGGGGTCGCCCATCGGGTCCCCCATGGGGTCTCCTGGCTGCGGGGGCGGGGCCTTTGGGGTGGAACTGTGGCAGCAGAAGTACCAGCATCCTATGGCCTTCAGTCCGGTGCTGTCACCTCATCAGTCGCCGCGTCAGTCGCCGTGTCACTCACCTCGCACCAGTGTGACCGAGGAGAGCTGGCTGAACCGCCGACCCACCTCCAGGTGTGTCACCTTTTCTAAAAACTCAAAAAGACAACGACCACCCACCAGGCGACGCTTCACAATCCAAACATTGTTTTAAAACTCTATTTGAAGTGAAAATTTTCTAGGACGTAAACATAAATAATTAATTGAAGCCTAGAAAAAGAGAAACTGGCTTTGTTGAGATTTCTTTTTTGTAATGAAAAAGTAAACATTTTAAAAAAGAAAGGCAAATTATTCTCACTTCTGACAATTTATCTCAAAATTTCAACTTTTTGTCTAAGAATTTAAACTTTATCTCAAGATTTTGTCTCGAATATCTCAGCAATTGACTTTATTGTTCAAAAATACTATCTGTTTATCTCAAGTTTTTGCCATTTTAACTCGTAATTTTGACTTTTTTCATCATATTTTGAATTTCTATCGCAGTATTTTGACTTTTGTCTGAAAATTTTGACATGAAAATCTCAACATTTGACTTTATTATCTCAAAATACTGGCTTTTTATCTAAATGTGTTGACATTTTAACTCACATTTTTTACTTTGTTCATCATAATTTGACTTTATATCTCGGAATTTGGACTTTTTGTCTGCAATTTTTGATTTTTGATTTTAATATTTGACCTTTTCTTTCAAAATTTTGACTGTAATATCCCCAAATATTAACCTTTTGTCTCAAAACTTTGACTTCTGATCTCAAAATATGACCTTTTTTTTAATAAATTTGAGTTTTCATCTAGAAATTTCAACTTCTTATCCCAAAATTTTGACCATAATATCTCAAAATTTTGACTTTCTCTGAAAATTTTGACTCAAATCTAACAACATCAACTATTATAATAATAAATTTAATAATAAATTTTATTTATAGAGCGCTTTTCTAGATACTCAAAGATGCTTTACAGAATTAAAAACATCAATTAAAACAACACAGTAATAATAACAAAATTAATAACCTATAAAAATGAAAACAAGACAAAAGCACAAAATTTTAGCACAAAATTTTGACCTCTTGTCCCAAAATTAGGCTTTTTATTTCTAACTTTGTCTTCATATCCCTAAATTTTGACTTTAATAATCAGAAAATTTTGACCTGTGTCTCAAATGTGTCTTTACATGAGCCAAAAAAATTCTCAACACCAGCTACAATTTAATGAAATAGGATTACTACCTTATATCTATAGTTTGTCTGTAAAAATGCATTTCCACTTCAGCATTTTCTGTCTGAGAGCGCAAACAGTCAGAGCATGTTTTCCTGCTCAACATCTTTACAGGTTTGTGCATCAGAATAATGTCAGTAGCTCAGTGCAGCTTTTCTTTATTATAAATATTAATTGTCTGTAGAATAAGCTGAGAAAAACCCGGGTATTTGGGGGAATTTTATAAAATACCCAGATAGAGTTGTATCATTAAGAAGAGGAGGTTTGGTCCCTTTAATTAAACTTGTTTGAAATATTTTCCAGGTATCAGTTTCAAGTTTTAAGTCATGAAATTAACTTGCACTAACTGAATTTATCTCTCAGACCGTCGTCCAGACCGACCTCTCCCTGTGGAAAGCGACGCCACTCCAGCGCCGACCCCCACGCCCGCTCGCCCTCCCCTCACCACTCCCCCAGCCCAACGCCGGGCGCGTCCCCACGAGGCAGCATCACCGACGACAACTGGGTGGGAAGCCCCGCCGGCGTCCTGGGACCCCTCCTGATGTCCGGCTTCCAGGAGCTGGATGTCCCCTCAAAGACCAGGAGGACATCGGGGGCCCAGCTGGGGCTCCTCCCTGTGCAGGTAGACCCGGGGCTGGAGTCTCCGGGGGAGGAGGGACGTGACCAGGACGGTTTGGCAGAGCTGTTCCTGCAGGTGCCGTCTCACTTCAGCTGGAACAAACCCAAACCTGGAAACCCTCCTCTGTTCAGGTGAGCTGGAGTTTTCATCAGGTTTTAACGTGTGAGGTCAGAATTTATTTACACGTTGTTTCTGCCTCCAGAGCCTCATCGCCCCCCCCTCTGGACTGGCCCCTGCCCAGCCAGTTTGACCAGTGTGAGCTGAAGATGGAGGTCCAGCCCAGATCCTACCACAGGGCGCACTACGAGACCGAAGGCAGCCGAGGCTCCATCAAGGCGGCAAATACGGGACATCCTGTCGTTAAGGTGAGTGGTTGGGTGAAGACATTTATAAACAAATAACTGTTTACGCTTTTTAAATCATGATGACAACAGAAAGTACCAAACTGACCCTGATCAAAAGTTCTTAATAGCGTGTATTTCCCCCTTTAACATCAATGACAGCTTGAAGTCTTTTGTGCTCGTTGTGGATGAGGGTCTTTATTTTCTCAGCTGGTAAAACTGACCATTCTTCTTGGCAAAAAGCCTCCAGTTCCTGTAAATTCTTGGTCCGTCTTGCATGAACTGCAGGTTTGAGATCTCCCCAGAGTTGCTCAATGATATTGAGGTCAGGAGACTGAGATGGCCACTCCAGAACCTTCACTTTATTCTGCTGTAGCCAATGGCAGGTCCACTTGGCCTTGTGTTTTGTTAGTAACAGTACATACTTGCAGGTTCATGCAGAGTACACGTCGAAGACCCGACTACTCACATTTAAAAGGAGGTCATAAAAGACTATTGTACGATGTAAGTAGGAAGTAAGTAGTCAAACCTGGTTCAAAGGACTCGGAAACATCGAGTGTGTAGGGGTTTTGTAGTCACTAGGTGGAGGCACAAAGTGTCATCCTTACGTGGACCTTTCATCATAGGCCTTGTTGACTCCTTTCCAAATGGAACAAAGTTTATGGTTGTGGATAAAAAGTTCAGTTTTGGTCTCATCACTCCAAATGACTTTGTTCCAGAAGTTTTGAGGCTTGTCTCTGTGCTGTTTTGTGTATTGTAAGCAGGAAACTTTGTGGCATTTGCTTTATGGCTTTATTCTAGCGACTTTACCATGTAGCCCATTTCTCCTCTAGTGCCTCCGTATTGTGCATCTTCAAAAATTCTTTATCATAGAGTCCTGTTTTTCAGCTGAAGTTATTTGTTGGTTTTTCCTTTGCATTCCTAAGAGTTTTCCTGGCAGTTGTAGCTGAAATTTTTGTTGGTCTGCCTGACTGTGGTTTGGTTTCAACAGAATCCCCCACGTCTTAATTAGAGTTTGAACACTGCTTATTAGCATCCTCAATTCCTGGGATATCTTTCTATATATATATATATACATATACATATATATATATATATATATATATATATATATATATATATATATATATATGTATATGTATCAAGAAAGTCAATAATAATTTTTTCGGGTTGTTTTTGGTCTGGTTGCCAGAAATGAGGCTGAACATTCAGAAAAGTAATTCACCTGCTATGTCTGAGAAGTAATGACCAATAAGCACAAATATTTAAGTTGTAGTGATTATTTAGGGCAGAATTTAAAAAGCAAATAATCTCCATTTTCATCATCTCTATCATCGCCTGAAAATGTAAATCCTTCTTGCTCACAGAGCGTTTTATCAGCGTTTTGTATGAAGGTCACACACAAATGACGCTCTCCTCCTCGCTCTGTCGGCCTTAAAAACAGCTCAACAAAAAAACGATTTGAATAATAACTTTGCTTTTCTGCGTGTGGGGGTAGCACCTTTATAAACACTCCTAAGCTTCACAACAGCTGCAGTATGGATGGATAGGAAAGTGAAAAAGCACCTTTGATAGGTTTTTTAAATGTAAAATTACTGCAGGGTTGTACATTTAAGCCAAGTTTAAAAAACAAAACATGGTCAAATATGAGAAATGCCTTCATCCTTTTCACTCTTGAATTAAAAAATGGTTTGGTTGGTTAATAATTCCTAAAAAGTGGTTAAATTTGTCACCCCAAACCCAGAAAACAAAACATATCCACATGACACGTTGTGAAACTCCTGATAGGTTTCCCTCGGTGCACAGGGATGATCCGGGTTGTGTTTTGCTGATGTGAACGTCCTCGTGGATCGTCTGGATCAGAAAAGCAGAGGCAGGCCGAGGCAAGTTAAGCTCCACCAAGGCCTGACGTGTAACGGACACCAGCGTGGCTATTCTGGGTGTCACATTCTCAGGCTGCTGCTAAAGCCAGCTGAGCTTCCTGCTGCACGATGTGTAAAAAGTCACAGTGCTGCTGGGTTACACAGGAAACTGAAAGTGGCACTCACAACTGCGGGGTGAGGATTATCAGACCTCGGACACAACGAAAAATAAGATCCTGGAGGTTTAGAAGCTACTGGAGGCTGGAAAATGAGTAAAAAGTGATAACACGGGTCCAGAATTTTAGAAAAACTCTCATATCTTTACATATTACATCATCATCATCATCATCACCTTTATTACCAGACTCGGAAGTCCATTTAACCCTGTGGTGCATAGTGGTCACTACAGTGGGAATTCATATCAGCCTGTGTCAGGATATTTTTATTCTTCTTAGGGCCTGAAAAATTGTTTTCAAAATTTTGCCAAACATATGTAATTTCAAAAAAGTTATAGACAAACATTTGAGGGTGAAAAAGCGTATGAATTATTCAGTGTTAAAATGGATAAAAGAGAGTTAAAATGTTTCACAAAGCATTAAAAAAAGATTATTCATGAAATTACCAAAACAAAGGAAGTCACATTTACATTAAATCCACACTGTTTTATGTTGAACGCTCTGTTAAAAATATTTGGGAAAAAAATGGAAAACTTTTTTTTCATGCCTTAAGACAAATAAAAACACTCAAGGGAAAAATCCTGACTCTGATTTTCATGATTCGTGCATCAGAGGGTTGAAAAAACAAGCAACAACTTTTAAAAACACATGACAAAACAATAATAATTACAAAAACAAACACAAACAAACAGATAATCGACTGAAAACACAAATGAACAAGACGTCACCAATATTTTAAAAGTACCGGTGTCAACACTTTCTCATAAAAGCCTGAAAAATGTTAAGTTCTTTAATATAAAATAACTCACTTGCACTCGTCCATTGAGGTTTTTTTAAATAAGATTATCATGGAGTCATTGTAACGTGGAGTTTTTGTAAGCTTGTCTTTTTAAACTGAGCCCACAAGGGGGTACAGAACATATATATAAATAAATGGCTCTTTTCATCTCACAAATTTGATGTAAGCATCAAAAAAGCCTCTCTGCTTTTACGCTTTCGACCGTCTTAATTGTCTCACCCTTGAAGGAATTTTTCACACTTTGAGACAGGGCACAATGATGCATCACCTCCCCGAGTTTCAACACATCAAAGTGACATGTTTGCAGAAAGTGTCGGCAGCCGCACATCACACGTGTGTCGTTGAATTTGTGTCTCCAGCTGACGGGATACGGCGAGCAGCCGGTCAGCCTGCTGCTCTTCATCGGCACGGCGGACGACCGCTTCCTCCGGCCTCATTCCTTCTACCAGGTCCACCGAGTGACGGGGAAGATGGTCACCACCAGCTGCCAGGAGAAGATGATGGGTCACACCAAAGTCCTGGAGATCCCTCTGCTCCCAGAGAACAACATGTCAGCCAGGTGAAAGTTCAACTCAACACAAAGAAAAGACATAGTAATAAACAGAATCTCTGCTCTGTTCAAACATTATGATGCTTTGTTTTCTTCTCTCCAGCATCGACTGTGCCGGTATCTTGAAGCTGCGCAACGCCGACATCGAGTTAAAGAAAGGGGAGACGGACATAGGGCGGAAGAACACGAGGGTGCGAATCGTGTTCAGGGTCGCCATCCCTCAACCGGACGGCCGCATGTTGTGGCTGCAGACGGTGTCGGCTCCTGTGGAGTGTTGTAAGTCACCTGTTATTTAAAAGCAGCAACATTTAAATCAAATCTAATTTTTTGAAAACGACAATTACAGGTAAAAAGTCTGTTCATCAGCTGATCAAAAGTTTCAGAGCACAGCCTTTAAAAGTTAAAATCTGCAAAAAAATGTGGATTTAAAGTGATTTTCTGTCAGGTATTCTCTCTGTCATGACCTCCTGATGGTAAAGACTAAAAATCTTTCTCTCTTTGAACGTGGTCGATTGTTGAGCTGCAGAATCAAAACCTCTCACAACACAACGCCATCACTGCTGAGGTTGGACGCAGTAAGACAGACATTTAGAATTTATGAGAAGATCCTGAGGGTTATGGAACAAAAAAAGTCAAAAACATTTCACCAGCTCTGAGCCTGAGGATCTCTAACCGACAAGTAGTTCTGTGTCCTGCTAGGAGCTGCCAAATGAAGGTCGTTACTGGAGTCGACTGCAGCCCAATAACCATCAGACGGCGTCTGAGAGAGAAGAGCTTTAAGAACAAAAACCTCTTCAAAGGCCTCGTCTCCTTCCACTAAATGGCCCGTTTGGACTTTGACAGAGAGCATCATGGGACATTGAAAGGAGGAAGAAAGTTTGATTCTCTGAGGAGAAAAACTTGAACCTTGATGATCCTGATGGCGTCCAACGTTACTGTCATGACGAGGAGATCCCACTGAGATGTTTTCTAGGCGGCACAGTGGAGGGGGGGGGGCATCATGATCTGCTTTTTCTGAACAATGGAACAATGGAGCTGACGGTTGTTCAGGGGCGTCCTTCATGACTGAGGGCCCTGCTCTGTCTGATAATGACAACAGGACAACGCTGCAGTTCACAGTTCAGGAATAATCCCTCTCTCTTTTGGATCATCCTGAGTGTTCCCCTGATCTAAATCACATTGAGAACATTATGGGATGGATGGAGAGGGAAGTTTACAAAAATGGACGTCAGTTCCAGACAGTGGACGACAAACATGAAGCATCTTCACCACTTGGAGCAACGTTCACACGAACCTCCTGGAAACACTCACATCAAACATCAACAAACTCATTTATGAAGAGATCAACAAGAACAGTGGAGCTTCTCATCACTGAGTCACTTTTTCAAACTTCTATTTCTGTTTTAGGGGTTTTTCCAGGTTGTTTTTTTTTAGCTGTGATCCGACACTTTTGATCAGCTGATGAACAGACTATTTCACACATAGAACGGAAGTCTTATAAACAGTATAACTGATGTAACGACATCTTCAATGACTGAAAAGTGGACAAATCCATTTTATTTGGTCAGACAGAGACAATAAAATGCCTTTTTTTAACAGTAAGTTAATTATTTTTGTCACTTGCTTAACATTTTTTTGCTGTCTCAAAACTTTGGCCAAGCTGCATTGTCAAATACTTTTATTTTTTTTGATTTTAAGTATCAATTATTCTTTTTTGAGTCCCCTGATATTGCGCGAACAAATCTGAATGGCCAGCGTGTAAAGCTACCCATGCCTTTTTTAATATTTGGTCAATGATTTATACAAATTTGTGAATGAAAGAGGCTCTAAGAAGCTGCCCTGTGGAACGCCGCAAGGTATTTTCTACTTCTGTTTCTGTCTCTTTTCATGAGTCATGTTTTTGAACAGCTCCTGTTAAAAGAGCATCTTGTTTACGTTAAGTTTCTTTTGCTCTGGATGACAGTGATAAATGTTTTTCACTGTCTCTTCTATATCAAGTAAAAAAACTCTGAGGTTTGTTGCTTTTATCTCCACATGTTGAGATATTTTTACCGAGCAGTAAAGGAGGAAGTTAAAGGAAGTTTGAGGTATTGAGTCACGCTAAGCAGTGACAAACAGATCATAATCACAGCTCGAAGTTTCCTTTTCCTGTCGCTGGTATCGACCGCATCACAGAGAAACCACAGATGAAATTTAACTCGTAAATTCTTGTGTTTCAGCTCAGCGCTCGGGTCAGGAGCTTCCTCAGGTGGAGAGCTTCAGCCCGACCAGCTGCTCGGCGGACGGAGGAGAGGAGCTGCTCATCACCGGCTCCAACATCACCACACAGTCCAGAGTTGTTTTCCTGGAGAAGGGACCCGGTCAGATCAGTTTGTGTTCATTTATTACCTCAGACCTTCTCATGTTTTACCAGCTTAAATTTAATCCCTGACCCGTTCTGTCCCCTCAGATGGAAGGTCGCTTTGGGAAATGGACGCCAGAGTTGTGCCAGAGAAAAGCAGAGGAGTAAGTTTCTAAAACATAAACACACAGTCATGGATTAAAATAAGAAAGAGATGCTTGTTTCGTGATTTCTGTGACTGTCATGTGATACAACAGGATGGAAAAATGTGTCAGAAAAAGATATAAATAACAAAGATGTTTGTTAATCGGTTTTAATGTTTGTTCAGTCTGTTTGTACGTCTCTCCTCATCACTTCCTATCAGTTTCAGTGAGAGATCATGACCCACCAGCTGACTATTCCCTGAAGATTTTACAGGAAATACAAAAATGAACTTTTTGACTCCTGGGCTCTCATTCATCAATCTTGTGTGGGAATTGGGGCAGATTTGGGTTTAAAAAAGACTCTACATGTGATTTATGAAACGTACGTACCAGGGCCAATCACAGTGTACGTCTGATCAGTTATTGATGAATCTGGCGGCTGAAAAAAATATCATAATTTCGATAACATGCCCCTTAATATTTACAGTTCAGCCAACCTAACCCACAGAATTTACGACATTGATGGACACAACGCGGCAAAAGGAGACTCTTCTATATTGCAGATTGACGCCATGGCAACATAGGTTGAGAGAAATGAAGCTGTGTTGTTTGGCAGTTAAAAAAATTGGTGTTAGTGAGTCTGAAAAACCACGTCTGCAATGAAATCACTGCAACCGTGGGCAGAACAGATGTGAAAAAACATTATTTACCTTCATTTATACTTGAATTAACTAATCTGTGGTATCTTACCATTAGAAGCTCTGATATCATCAACTATTTCTGTTCAGGTCCCGAAATACGACTCTTCTATTCTGGAGATTGGCACCATGGCAACAGAGGTTGAGGAAAATGAAGCTGTGATGTTTTGGCAACTGAAAAAGTCCTTTTTATATAATTGAATTAATTGATCTGAAATATTTTAAATACCTATTTAAAGCTTTAATGTCATAGATTATTTCCACACAGGTCCCAAAACGTGGACAAATTACTGTTAAATGTTTGTCATCTCTGAAAGAAGTCGCATCGGAATTTAGCCTGAACGTGTCACAGATTGAGGAGTGAGTGGAGCACTTACCTGGTCAGTTTCAGGCACAAGTGACAGAGTAACAGGTGAAGCTGCGCTGTGCTGATGTAGGTAATTAAATGTTTTCACTGAACCGCAGCAGAACTGCAAACTGTTTAACCTACAAACTATTTTTATTAACTTTATTTGTGGTCATTTTGTAGCCTGGCCAAGAAGTGAATCATTTGTGTGCAATTTCGCACAAGCAGACCAAAGGGTTAGTGTTATTTATACTAATGAAACAAGTCAAATGTCATGTGTCTGTCATAGCCAATGTCTTTTGATATGTGATAGTCCACTTTTCACACACAGTTTAGAGTTATATGGTACTGTTTTTAGAAGTGAATCAGGATCTTAGTGCAAATCCTGTGATCAATACAGCTTTCTTGAAAAAGTCCACCCTAAAAGTTTGATCCAGCATCCTCTGAATTTTCTTCGCAGATTTTACTGTCAACATGGGATTCATCACTGTAAATGGGCTCTCCAATTTTTAAAGTCAATCATTACCGGGACACATGCATTTGTTATATGAAGAAAACAGCTGATAGTTCATGCTGCTTTTCACATGTGATGTATTTTAAAGAGATTGGCAGAAAAAGAGTGAATTGTCAGATATTCTTGAAGTATCAAAAATCTAAATATTAATCTGTGAACCTCTGTTTGTTTGTCTGAAAATTCACCACACTCATAGCTTTCCTCTGACATGAAACTCGCGTACACAAACTCAGACCTGGTGTGGGATTTGAGCGCACTTTTTACCCACGTTCAGACTGATAAATATCTATTAGTGTGTGGAAACGAGCGTACACACACTATTTGGTTGTTCACACGTTTGATTAATGAGTTTCTGACTTTCTTCTCCTCTTTCGATTTCCTCACTGTGTCTGTTTTTCTGTCTTCCAGTCCAGTATTGTCGTGGAGGTCCCTCCTTACAATAAAAAGACTAAAGACCCGGTCCAGGTCCAGTTCTACGTTTCTAACGGTAAAAGGAGAAGAAGTCTGACTCAGAGCTTCACCTTCCTGCCGGCGATTCGACGTCACCTTCCCGCTCAAATCAAACAGGAGCGATGGGAAACAGACTGTTTATCCCATAATCCACCTGGCTACTGCTCCACCTCCTCCGACAGAGTCCCTGATCTGGTTTATTATGATTCCTGCGACATCCCTGTGCATTGTGGTCCTCCTTCCCAGAATCACCCCATTCCATCTTTAATGCTCCCTCACTCCTCGTCTCTCCCTCATCTCTCCTCCTCCTCTGCTCCCCCTCAGACCTTTAACCCCCCTCAGACCTTCAGTATCCCCCTTCAGACCTCCACCCTCCCTCTGAAGACCACTTCAGTTCTACCCACGATGCCTCCTCAGACCTTCGCCGTCCCTCCGCAGACGTCCTCCGTTCCTCCTCGAATCTCCACGATGCCTCCTCCTCCTCCTCCTCCGGCCTCCTCTCTGCCCCTTCAGACCTTCACCGTCCCTCCTCAGAGAGTGCACGCCTCCTCCCTCGCACCCAGAAGAGCTTTCGTGGTCCCTGCTGATCCCCAAAAAGACTCTCTGCTCCCTGTCCACGGAGGAGCTTTAGGAATCAAACAGGAACCTGAAGACCAGCCCAGTCTGGGGTCGTTGGGCCTCCAGGAGATCACACTGGATGATGGTGAGACGCTCGCTGTCCTTTAAAATCCCTTTTTATCCTTTATGAGAATGTGAGAATACATCTTTACTCTGAACAGTATCAACCAATCAGGAATCAATAGGAATAAAAGTCTGTAGTGGTGTTTCCTTTGGGTGTCAAACCTAAATAAGAGCTGCCGGCATGGCAACTTAACTCCAACGCAAATGACGAGAAACGTTTCTTAATTTCTAAACTTTAAAAAAAAAACGAGATTTTTTTTTAAAAGACATATTTTTTGGGTTTTTCTGCCTTTATTTGGATAGAGGCGGAGGACAGTGGATAGAATGGGAAAGGGGGAAAGAGTGGGGAGTGACATGCCGGAAACAGGCCACCCACTTGAGTGCAAACCTAATGGTGCGCGGCCATATCCACGAGGCCATCTGCGCCCCAGACCTAGATTTTTTGTGTGACTGTTCAAAACATTGAGGTTACAAAAAACTTTTTTTTTTTCTGGAGGAAGTCACAATATGAAAAAATTAGCTTCAACATGCCAGGCATTGAATATATAAAATATGTCAAAAAAGATGTTGCTTAGAATTGAAAATATCCAGTTTTTTTGGGGGGGGAAATAATTTATAAAGAAGTATTCAGAAGACTACAATAGCCAGATTATTTGTTTATTTATTTATTTATTGGATCCTCATTATTCACTACCTGAGTAGCGACTACTTTTCCAGGGGTCCATGCATACAAGCATGAAAAAAGTCTACACCAATTGTTATTAAAGAAGTGATTAAAACAGAAATCCAAGCTAGAAAAAAAAGAGAAAAATTAAATATATGTGACAGCACAATAAGGAGCAAAGTGAAAATCAAGAAACACCAAGATGAACCTGTTTCAAGTTCAAAGTTAGTCTCTCAAATGTTCATATTATATCTAGGATATCAATAAAATACATATATATTTGGAGAAATCTTGTTTTTATTTTCCTACTCAAAACACACAGTCCAACTAAACTCAGCTAAAGATTAAAGTTGAAATAACCAGATTAAATTCTGAATTTTCTTCTTAAGACTGGAGTTCTAAGGAAAAGTCAAAAGTCAGAGATTAATTTCAGAATATCAGAAAAAAAAATCAGAAACATTAGTTTACAGTCAGAACTCAGAGATTGAAGTGGAAATTCTCAGATTAAAGTTGGAATTCAGTGAGCAGGAAAGAAATCAGGATTCTCAGATTGAAGACAGAGTTTTGATTTGAAAGTTGTTTTTTTCTGGGGAAGAATCAGAAAGTTTTAAATCAGAGTTTCTTGGTTGATTTCAAAATTCTTAGATTAAAGATGAAATTCTCAGGGAAATCAGAATTATTGTATTAGAATCAAAATTCTCTGATTCAAATAAGATTTCTTTTTTGTCAGAGTTGATTACAGAAGAGCTAGGATTCTGAGATTAAAGTCAAAATTGAGTGAGAAAGAAGTATTGACTTCAGGATTATCAGATTGAAGATGTAATTTTGAGATCAAAGTTGGAATTCTGGGAAAATACAAGAATTTTTTTTTTTTTATCCAGCCCAAGAGTCTCAGCTCACTCTGAAAAATCTCCGATTTGTATCAACGTTATTTGAGTTTGAACTTTCAGACTAAAGTTATGTCTCATAACAACTTAGAATTCTCTACCAGCATTAGAATCAATCGGTTGAAGGCAGAAAAGATCTGATTTTAAAAAGTAATCATGATAGAGACTTTTATATATTTTTTTTTTTAGTGAAAATTTATCTTGATATCAGTTGGTGAAGTTTTCAGTTCCAGTCAGAATTTTATTTTTTACTTTTAAAAACCAATAACTGAAAAGCAGACTCCTCTTTGTCGACTGTGTGGATCTGATTCTGGGATTCAGGTCTGGAATGTCGTTGTCTCTGTGCAGCTGGTCTCCCCAGGTGTGTGTGTGTGTGTGTGTGTGTGTTTGGCCTGTGATGTTGGTTATTTATACATGGGGGTCCTCTGTGTGTGTGTGAATATTGTGTTTCCCTCTGATCTGGGTTAATTTTAGCTGCGTCTGTGTTGTTGCTCTGAATGATGCAGATGGAGGTTAAATCTGTTGCAGCGCCTCAGCTGGCGAGCGGCAGCTGTCATCAGCCCCCCCCCCCTTCCTGCTCCTGCTCGCCTTTCAGTCTGACTTTGACCTCAGAAATGTTCGTCTCCTCACACGCTGAGGTCACTCAGAGGATTAAAACACCTGGAGGACAAACGCTCCTGCAGCAGGTTTAATGGTTATTTCTGCTGGTTGTTACGGATCGATGGGTGGATTTAAAGGTTAGCAGACGTCTGGTTGTTGAGGTCAGGTTTTAAACCTTTGGGTTCTCTTTAGTGACCCCTATGGACAGACANCCGCCCCCTGGTGTCTGGCTGCAGTATAGGTCATAAGCCCCGCCCCCTGGTGTCTGGCTGCAGTATAGGTCATAAGCCCCGCCCCCTGGTGTCTGGCTGCAGTATAGGTCATAAGCCCCGCCTCCCCATGTATTCCAGATATGAGCCGGGAAAACTTTAAAAAATTACGATACCTCGTAGAGACGTTTCTCTCATCCTTACGCTAAGGTGGTATGATGATGTCATCTGGCTGCATGGTGTTCAGGTGTTTTTTTTTCTGAGAAGTTAGTTTCTCATTAGTTATTGGACGTTAAAAAACGCGATATAAGTTTTGTTTTACGATAGTTGACAGCTGCCGTTCGTGAGTAGTTTAATGGCCCCTATATTCTTTGAAGCCCTTTCTCGGTTTTCCTCTGATTTGGAAGACTTCTTCTTCTTTATTTATAAAAATAAAGAGAAAAAATGAACCGAGGTGGCCTTTAAGAGATGACGCGTCTGAGACCGACGTGTTACCGCCCTAGAGAAACGGGGTTTTTTGGCTTCAAAAACGTAGAACGGTGACAGGTGGAAGCACGCTGTCCATTCTATATACAGTCATTGTTCCCAACCTGTGGGTCGTTGCCCCCTGGTGGGCCGTGAAGGCATTGCAAGTGGGCCGCGAAATCATTTCCAAAATAGTATGAAATTTATTTTATTGTAATTATATAAAGATATGAGGTATACGTTTAATAAAAATGAAAAAAAAGATACAAATTTACAGAATAATATTTAAAATAAAACTCTGTTAAGTTTTAAAGGAAATAAAAACAGTTCAGGTATTCATGTATGAAAAAAGTCATCTAAGAAGTTGTGTTAAAGCCCCATAGGTAACATGAACTGAAACATAACAACGACCTGACATATGATAAAAAATAAATAAATGTAATTAAACCCTAAATTCTAAAATTTTTGAAGATGTAACAAAAGTGCAGAGCCTGAAATGTTACAAAAAGAAGTCAAACCCAGAATGTAACAAGTTGTTGTATTTTGGGCAAAAAATTATAAGGTTTTTGGTTTAAGATCTGTTATATTAATGACCAGTTAAAACATTTTGAGTCTTTATTACACTTTGGGTCGTTGGTACAAGTGGGGTTCTAAAAAGGCATCATATAGCTGCCGTACTTATTGGTTTGGAGGTGGGCCTCAAACATTTTTGAGCTTTACAAGTGGGCCCTGAGTTGGAAAAGGTTGGGAACCACTGCACTAGCATATTTTAAAGACATACAAGATATAGACATTATTACAAAATTACAAATTACCCGCAACCAAAACCAAAACCCCTCTCCCACACGCCCGTATATCAATTAAGAAAAAGAAAGTAGACTTTAAAAGGAAGCATACATAACCCGTGCATGGATACAAAATAAAATATTACGCCAAATAAAATACGAACCTATAAATAAAAGATAAAGAGAAAAGTCTGTTCTGAAGTTGTGGAATACAGATATGGCAAACTTTCCGAAAAACAGACAGATATAAATATGTATAATGTATGGCTGATCTACAGCAACTGAAAAAATGTTGTAAACACAGGCAACGCAATCACGCTCATTGAACCAATCACGAGGCTTTCAGTCTACGTCAACCTGACGTGTAGTTACATTTGAGAGGAGGCGTCATGTCAGGCTACGCAAATGAGCTTCTGTGTCAAAAAGTGGTCGACAGATCTACAACTTAAGTATGATGATGATTTAAAACAGTTTTATTAACCAGGGTTAAGAAATCTGGAGATTAGGCCAATAAAAAAAACTGATCCAGACTTTTGTCTCAATGTTCTTTTGGGTTCTTAGTTCTTAAGTTCTCTTTTTTTTTAAGTCAGAATTTCTAAGAAAACAAACGAGAGATTTCCTACTTTTTCAGAATTCTGGTTCTAATCTCAGACTTCCAGAATGCTTGGAAATATATGAGAGTTCTGGAATTCTACCTCAGATTCTGGAATTCTGAGATCAAAATTCAGACCTGATCTTCTGTAATTTGGCTTTTTAGACAGCAACAAACTTCGTTATGTTTTCTTAAACTAGTCATATCTGAATTATTTGGGGGATTTTCGCTGTGTGGACCATATTTAAAAGAAGCTATTCTTGTAGAACACTTACCTCGTCTAACACCTACGCCCACCTGCTGTGGTTTTTAACATCAGAAATAACAATTATACAACAACAAAGTTACAGTTATTTTTTTCCATATAAAAGCTAAAAAGTCCTCACAGGAGCTTTTAAAACACTGTGAACCAGATCTGTGACGTCCAGGTGTTTGGTCCTGATCTGTATCTTTAGATTCACACACACACACACACACACACACACATGAGGTAGTGCTCACAGGCCGTGTGTGTGTGTGTGTGTGTGTGTGTTTGTGTTGTTTCTTCATGAGCTTCAGGTTTCTCTGCAGAGCTAAGTTTAGACCAAACAGAGCGCAGATGAAGCTGTTGTTGAAATAGACTCAGCAGAGCAGCTTCACGACTGCTGCTAATAAAAATAAAAATAAAGACGACTCCTCATCTCTGCCGAGAACTCACAAACTGAACTAAAAATACTGGATTACGCTTTTGAAAGTGGTTAAGTAACAGACTAATAAGTAGAGACAGTTAAAAACAACATCCAAACAGAGTGATGAGAGTTTACTAGAGGAGTTAAAGTTTTGAGGAACTTGTTTCAGCTTCAGTCTGAGCTCAGCTGCTCCCTCCTGTGGCAGAACAAAGAACTGCAATAAAGACTCAAGTTGTTTCTTTTCATTCCTGCCTCTGAAATTACGGCACCAATAATTAAAGAGATGATTTTCTCTGCTTTTCTTTTTTGCTTCAGTGAACGAAATCATTGACAGAGACATCGGCAGCCTGAGCAGCAGCGTCCAGCCGGACCAGTTCGACCAGTACCACCAGTTCGACTAGGAGCACAGGTCTGGTGTTGCAGCCTGTGGAGGTCCCCAGAAGTCTCTCAGCTCTTTTTTCATTGTCAGAACAGAAACAAACCGGTGGTTGTGTTTGCACAAAGTGCATCAAACTGAACCTTAAGTGCCTGAGAACCAATCAGCAGCCTCCGAGGAGTCTAACGGCTCGTCTCATCAGGGTTTCACACGACTGTTTCCTCTTCTGTCTCAGGAATGTTTTCAACGACGAAACCAAAGATGTCTCAGCTTTTCATGACTGAATTTGGAGAAACTGTAAATCACACCCAGAAGAGCTTTAACGTCACAAAATCTATCAAAAATGATCTTTTATTACCTATTGGCTGTTAATTGAGAAATGTATTTTTGATACTCTGGATCTGGTCCAGACAAAAAAAAAAAAAAAGTCCTCAGCTGATTCATTTTCATTGCTTGGTTTTAACCTGGTTTACATTTCCGTCTCTGAATAATACTACTGCTGTTCAACCTGACAGACTGTTTGTGCGCAGACACCGAGCTGTAGACGTGTTTCAAAGGTTGAAGTAAAAAGACAAGAAAACAAAACATTTTCTGTTTTCATAAATAAGTTGTGAGTTATAAAATATTTTATTTTCAATAAATCGTCCGGATGTCAGAAAAAAAACCTTTGTCACACATTTCAAAGACACTTCATTCTTCCTTTAAACGGTTGTTTCAAATCTCACCATTTATTTCCTTTACTGTATTTGTCAGTCTGTATTTCTTTATCCCCACCTTGTTCCTTTTTCATAGAGCAGCTGATATTTGCTACTTATGATTAACATTTGTTGGTTCCTGGGATTTTAACTCACTTTCCTGGTTCATCTCAAAATACAGAAGAGGGTTAGAGTCACAGTTAGATTTCTCAGATTGCAACATTTATTTTTAAAATTCTTCCTTCTCTGTACTCTAATTTCCTCGTTTATAAGGCTCCACTTTATAAGAAGGAGATTTAAAGGGCAGGTAAAAAGTGTAGTTGGAGTAAAGGACCAAAATTTATTTCACTTTTTCTTTCCTGACGGTTTATTTCATTATTTTTTTTTAAGACTAAGACCTGATTTTTGATTTCTTTATCCCCCATCCCCACACTGAAAAAAAAAAACAAGATTAGGCAAGAAAGAAAACAAATCCTTACTTTTTTAAAGAAAAAAAAAAATCCAACTTCATAGTGAGACTTCTACAGAGTCCCAAAAGGGTCAAAAGCTTTCTTTCAGGAAGACTGTTATATCCCCTCACAAAACTTAAGACACAAAACTTTGTTAAGAGAATGCAAAACTAATGCAAGAGAATACAAAATTATCACTATTATAGGGATTGCAAAACTGTTGTGTCCCCTTGCAAAGGTTGTCTTCCTAAAACTCTCACCATGACCCTTTGGGGCCCCCGTAGAATCCAAAGGTTGAAGTCAGACTTTCAGATTTGTTATCTTTTTTTCTTTTTTAAAATGTGTATTTTAATTTTAGACTTTCTCTAACTTTAATTTTTACTTTTTCTGACTCAAACTGTTCTAAAAAGTTTGAATTTTCTCTTTACTTGCCAAACCTCAAGAAATGTGTAACCAGTAGCTCTAATCCTCTTCTCTATGCTTTGGGTGTTAAAATGTTTGGTAGCTTTTGTCATTCATTAGTATTGTCATTCACTGCTTTGTTTCTCTGTCTTCTTCGGTTTAAAGTCGGAAACATTTTTCCTCAACAGATCCAGAACATCCTCACAGTGGGTAAAGTTTGTATGTAGTTATTTTGAGCTCCAGTCTCCCAGATGCAGTCACTCTTTAAATCCTGTATTTGGTAAACAAGCCAACTGCTGTTTCTTTGTTGTCTCCGTGTATCAGTGAGCATCTTGAACTCCTTGTGTCATTTAAAGAGCTGCTGGTCGGGGTCGTTCTGGACGAAGCAGAATTCCTCCACAGCTGATCTGCAGCCGCTCGTCCAGCAGCTTTTGGTGCAGGTGTAAACTAACACCGTCCCAAACTCCAGCTCCGTCTCTGCTCCACCTTCTCTCCTCTGAAGCAGACTGACCAGAGCGGGCATCAGCTGCAGCTCAAACGTCCTCGACCCTCCGCAGCCGCCGCACGCCGACACCGCCTGAGCCATGTTGGCGGGCGGCTCAGAGATGAAGAGCGGCGTCCCTCCTCGATGGTACCGCAGGATCTGCTGAGGACACAGAGAGATCTGCTTCATGAACCTGGAGAAGACGGCGTCTCCGTGTCGAGCTTTGGTCTTCTCGTACTTCTCCTCCCCGCCTCCTCCGCCCTCGCCCTCCTCCATCTCTCCCACTGCCACGCCTTCTCTCTTCTCGTACTCCTTCAGCAGCTTCTGGGCGTGTCTCAGGTCGTCGTCCTCTTCACACAGATCTGACTCGTCTACGACGCTGATGAAGAACGAGCGGAGGACTGGAGCGTTTTCCTGAGGTTCTGCCAAACGGAGATCCTGAAGCTGCGCGCTGACGTCGACCTCAGGAGCTGCACAACGGGAAGAAAAAGCAAAAGAAGAAGAATCAGTGGCCCTGAATCTGTGAGCCTGATGGATTATGTTGCAACTGCCACACGTGCAGTAAATCTGTCTTTCCAGTAGGGGGAGCCTTACTTTCTCATACACATGCAGTCAGGCTGTGACACTAAAATTCGGTGGAATTTTTTCTTGATCCAGCATTAAACACAAGACATATTCAGGTTTTCATGTTGGCGAAATAAGTGTCGTTTTTGGCTGACTACCCTGGCCACGCCCATTAATTTACAAAAAAATCCTTTGATAACATTTCTCATCATCAATGTGTCCAGTAAACATATTTAATTTGAAAATTATTGGAAAAACCTGGGACAAGTTTGCTTCAAAACTAACCCTGTGAAATGGAAAATTCCAATTTTGACATGAAATTTCTGAACCTCTGGTTTGGATTTACACATAACATTTTGTATTTTTATGACGGTCTTGGCATGATAGACGAGCTCAGAAGATTTCATGTAATTTGGAGTAAAAAAAAAAAAGCTTCATTTTTGGTTCCCTACTCTGACCACGCCCATTGAGTTACAAAAAAAACCAACTTTTAATATGTTTTCATTTTCAATAATCATATTCAATTTGTAGATGATATAAAAAAAGATTGTGGGACAAGTTCATTGGAATATGTACCCTATAAATGATCAAAAACTGGACATTGAATTTGCGTATCTGAATTTTCTGTTTGGAAGTCATTGCAGTTATAAGAGATTTTTTTTTTTTTTTTTTTTTTTTTGTAGGTTTGGCAGAATAGATATGCACAAAAAAATTCGTAGCCCAACTTTGACCCCATAAATACGACGGCCATCTAATGTCCTCTCAGAGCACTTTTTAAAATCTAAAATAATGATAGTAATAGATGCTATAAACTTAAAGACATTCTGCAGTTGTAAAAACAATACATAAATCACTGAACATGATAGAAATATTTGAACATTTATAATAACTTTTCGATTGTAACTGAGTTTTTGCATTTAAAACATTATAATTCTGCATATTTTTTATCTTTATATACAAAAATCAAACTATTTTGGCAATGATTTGGCGGTCCACCAAGGGGCCGCAGCCCACAGGTTGGGAATCACGGCACTAGTTATGTTGAAATGCTGAGCAGCAGCAATGGTGCAATGGGGATGTTAAGGTATGGGTTGTGGCTTTGCATTTCAACATTAAGCATTAGCTGCAAAAATGTGCTTAATGTTGAAATGGGGCTCAGCATTTCAGCAAGGCGCTTTTCTTGCAAGGAAATTCAGGAGTGTTGAAATGCGGAGCTCAGCATTTTAACACAGCATTTGCTGAAAGGAAATGCAGGTCCCCCCTCTAGTTCGTTTTAGGATTTAATTTAAGTTCCCTTGTAGTCATCTCAGCATTAAAGAAGAAGTATAGTTAAATACCTTGCACCACAGGAGCTGCTGCCTCCCTCTGAACCTCCTTCACTCCTCCTCCTCCCCATCCATCCTCCTCTTCCTCCATCCCCCAGTCATCAGCGGTGTCGCACCAGTCAGTGGCCGCCAGAGGGGCCTCTTGAGGCGGATCAGGCAGCTTGGATGTCCCGGCTGCCTCCGCTTCCAAACACTGAGAGCGGAGCACCCTCCAGGTCCCTGCCTTACAGCTGCACTCCACACCTGGACACGCGAACAGGTGCAGGACTCTGTGGTAAGGGGAGGCATCCAGGGGGCAGTACACCTGAACCACGTGGGCTAACGGGGCTCCACAGACCCCACAGCGGGGAAACTGCGGCTCTGTGACCGGTAACCAGTCCGGCTCACCCCCCACTTTGTTGGTCAGGTATGAGGACAGGTACCGTTTAGGGTCCAGCTCCCCGTCACACACACCTATGAGGGTCGGCTCCTGAGCGCGTGAAGCCATCGCTCACATGTTGGAAACACCGACCGGAAAATAACAATGGGTGTCACGGTGCAACATCAAAATATGTCCGCTAGCTGGGTGGAATAAAATGCTGTCAAAAGAAAATATGAATCTGTAGAATGAAAATAAAAGCATTCGAAGCAGCATGTTAAGTAATATTATTAACAAGTTTAATTAAAGATACATAAAACGCTTTATTCGTGTTTTTTGTACATTTACAATGTGAACTAGATGGAGAAAGGTTCCTACTGGAACCTTACATTCAAGTCACAATTTCTAGTGCCTTACATGAGTGAGTCTCTAACTATCAATGGATTTGTGTCCCAGGTAAAATAAGAAAAAACAGAACTCTGAAAAATAAATGATAAATTAATTACATTTTTTATTATATTAAATAAGTTTTTATATGAGTGATTTTTGTTATATATCCTTACACAATACATTTTTATTTAACAATAACTTCAGTGAAAAATGTGATGTGATGGAAATAACACTTTCTCTTGAGTATTGGGCTAAAATGACAAATTATATTTAATATTTTTGTAATTTCATGGGAAATTCTTCCAGGTTATGTTTCTCCACATTGTGGTAAATAGAAAAACTCAAAATATTTCCTATGCTATGTGTTTGATTTTCTAGAAAAAGACTTTGTTGGACTGTAATTAGAGAATTGTGGAAGCCTATTTCCCCCGAAGTTAAAAAAAAAAAAAAGAAAACTCTGCTTTGTGAATTTTTTTTTTTTTTTCAGCCAATATTAAGCCTAGATTTTGAGACTGAGAGTCATAATCATGGGGAAAAAAAGTCAAAGTCAAAAGGTTAGATGTCGAAATTAAAACTATAAAGTTGAAATTTTGGGTTGAAACTTAAATTAATGGGGTAAAAAGGTAAAAATTAGGAGAGGAAGAGGGTCAAAATTGTGGGGTTCGGGAAGGTCAAACATATCAGAAAATAAAGTCAAAATTTTTAGATAATAACTATAATTGATGGGTCAATGACGTGACGTCCCTTTTTTGTGTCCGAGTGCAATATATCCTTCCATCATGAATTGAGTATTTCATCACATGTATTTCTTTATTCTATGAAACCTGTGTTATTTGAACACATCTTCAAACTATTAAAATATAACATGTTTTTTTTAATGTTTTGGTTCCTCAAACCCCCAAAATGTCAGGTGGTGCAACCGTCCTGACAAGTATCCACAGTAACTAAACTCTAGAAATTGAATGTCAGTTATTGTAAATGGAAATTAAAAATACAGTGGCATTATTTTATGCTTGGACCTTTTTAAATAAAACATTATTTGCAAATAAAAAGAATTTTAAAGCTGTTGAGAAATTTAAAAAACTTTTGTCCCGTAATTTTCACCTTGTCAAATGTCAGGGTGGTGCAACCGTAACATTAGACTTTTATTTTAAAGTGAAGAGAATAAAACAGGAAACAGGAAACTGCATCAGCCAGAGGAGCCCAAATGACATTTGTGACCAAGTGGAAAAGTTTGTAGATTTCTCTGAAATAC
>RPOG01002112.1:0-55037 GCA_008086565.1 Thalassoma bifasciatum | reverse complement strand
AAATTGAATGTCAGTTATTGTAAATGGAAATTAAAAATACAGTGGCATTATTTTATGCTTGGACCTTTTTAAATAAAACATTATTTGCAAATAAAAAGAATTTTAAAGCTGTTGAGAAATTTAAAAAACTTTTGTCCCGTAATTTTCACCTTGTCAAATGTCAGGGTGGTGCAACCGTAACATTAGACTTTTATTTTAAAGTGAAGAGAATAAAACAGGAAACAGGAAACTGCATCAGCCAGAGGAGCCCAAATGACATTTGTGACCAAGTGGAAAAGTTTGTAGATTTCTCTGAAATACCGATAAAAAAGGTTTTTTCACTTCATTGGTGACTGGAACAATTTCCATGTCAGGTGGTACAACCAATGTAATAATGTGAAATGTTATTTTAACATCAAATTATTTATCTTATTCACAAATAAAAAAAATAAAACACACAAAATGAAAATGTATGAGTCACTACAGACACTTGAGAGATACTTGCCAATAATTTCACACTGAAAAAATAACAGGAACATATAAATATATTTTCATATATTTGGTTGCGCCACCTGACATTTTTGGGTGCTCAAATTAAAAATACCAAAAAATAATGAACCTAAAATCTTTGAAATGTTGGTCAATTACTGAAATTAGTTAGAAAACATAATTCTTCACTCAGAAATATGTTTTTTATCCATTTTCAAAAAAAAAATACGTTTTGAGACCCTCTTTTTGTCATTGACCCTAATATAGATGAAAAGGCAAGTTTTTAGATTAAAAAAAAATAAATTTTGACTTTTTAATCTCAAAAATTCCTGTCAACAAGGGAAAAGAAACTCTAAAAAAAATCAGGTTTTCATTTTAATATATTTTTTTTAACACTTAAAGGTTATTTCCATTTTTTCATTTATGAACAGCAAAGACAGAAAAGAAAAGTAACATGAAAAATAAAAAATAGATACAAGACAAAAAACATCAAAAACGTTGCCAGGTCTGAAATGTTCACAGTTGCCGAGGAGTTTAACAGTCATAGGTTTTGTACAGTATTTTCATAAATTAATGTTCTGATGAAATGTTAAATGGTTCTGTTGTTTTCGCAAGTTGGGATGAGGAGCAGACACCCTCCACATCAAGTATTCCAAAATAAAGTGTCAATTTTTCCCATTTTGCAATATACAAATCTCTTCTTAATCTTAATAAAAAAGTCATTTTTTTCCAATTCATGAATTTCTTTTATAATTTCTATCCAATTTTGTATTGTGGGTGCTTCCGCCTGTAGCCATTTACGGGTGATCGCTTTCTTAGCAGCGATGATAAATATTTTTAAAAGATATTTAGTGTCTTTGCTTATATCATGTGGCAGGTCGCCCAAATAAAGAATCATTTAAATATTTTTAAAGGGTTTATCTTGGCCTCTATATACGGAAGAGGATTAGGGCCTCTGAGAAAAAAAAATCTAAAAAAAAAAAGAGTCAGAATTCTGAGATTAAAGTCAGAATTCTGAGATTAAANTCTTTTATAATTTCTATCCAATTTTGTATTGTGGGTGCTTCCGCCTGTAGCCATTTACGGGTGATCGCTTTCTTAGCAGCGATGATAAATATTTTTAAAAGATATTTAGTGTCTTTGCTTATATCATGTGGCAGGTCGCCCAAATAAAGAATCATTTAAATATTTTTAAAGGGTTTATCTTGGCCTCTATATACGGAAGAGGATTAGGGCCTCTGAGAAAAAAAAATCTAAAAAAAAAAAGAGTCAGAATTCTGAGATTAAAGTCAGAATTCTGAGATTAAAGTCAGAATTCTGACTTTTTTCTCAGAATTCTGACTTTTTTTTTAGTTTTATTTTTTTTTTTTTTTAAAAATTTTTAAAATTAATAAAAAAAAAANTTCATGAATTTCTTTTATAATTTCTATCCAATTTTGTATTGTGGGTGCTTCCGCCTGTAGCCATTTACGGGTGATCGCTTTCTTAGCAGCGATGATAAATATTTTTAAAAGATATTTAGTGTCTTTGCTTATATCATGTGGCAGGTCGCCCAAATAAAGAATCATTTAAATATTTTTAAAGGGTTTATCTTGGCCTCTATATACGGAAGAGGATTAGGGCCTCTGAGAAAAAAAAATCTAAAAAAAAAAAGAGTCAGAATTCTGACTTTCTTCTCAGAGTTCTGACTTTTTTCTCAGAATTCTGACTTTTTTTTTTTTTAATTTTTTTTTTTTCTCAGTGGCCCTAATCCTCTTCCGTAGTATGAGAACCACCCATATATGAAGTGATATTTTCTTTGGGTCTCGTATGTTGTTTTCCGCTGTTCCTCATCTTCTCCTGTAGGTGGCAGCAAAGCGCAGTTTGTTCCTACCAATTAAATCCAGCGAAGAAGAAGACAAAAACAAGCAGAGCGAAGCTAAACGGATTTATTCTTCCAAAGCGGGACTTTAAACTCTTAATGAATGTCGGGTTTACATTTGAGATGAAGAAGAAACCGTAAAGATACTCATTTATCTCAATTCTAACAACTTTTATTGACTATGACTCGCATGAGTGATGGTAAATGGATGATTTGTTAGCAGTGAAGCTAACGTTACTACGATGACAGTAACGTTAGCGTTGAATGTTGAAGCTGCTTTAACAGAAAAAAACAACACAAGGAGGAATAAAAGAGAAAGTTTGTGTTTTAATTAGTTATCTGAGGGTTAAGTGGATATGAATTTCTGCTACAGAGGTTAACTGCTTCAGATTATGTTGTTTACTCTCTGTAAACAAGGCGTCGTTGTTGTTATGTAACAGTTTAAACACCGTGTTCAGTGTAAACCGGACTAAACTCCACCATCATGCCTTTCGTATTCCTGGAGCGGTTCCCTTGGCCCAGTTTGCAGGCCTACACGGCCCTGAGTGCTGCCCTCTTAGCCGGGACCGTCCTCACCGTCTGCTCCCCGGACTCCCGCCCTCAGTCCAGCCCGGAGGAGGCTCCAGGGGACCCGGTCCACATCTCCAGGATCAGCCGCTTCATGAGGGACGGAGGCGGCTTTGAGGGCGCAGGTTATGGGGATGTAGCTGCAGATGTTCTGCTGTACCTGCTGACTGACAGTGCCTTTGTTTGGGTGAGTAAAATCAATCAATCAATCAATCAATCTTTAGTTATATATCGCCAAATCATGACAAACTTTATCTCAAGACACTTTACAAAACATTAGCAGGTTGATTCCTGTTAATGTTAGAGTATTTTGTTTTATTAACAGAGACCCAACATCAAGACAGGATAAGGAGTGTTATCTCATCTTGATCCACCATGAGTGTAGCACTTGCAGCAGCATCCAAGTCCTGGATGGCTCTGAACTTTTTAAACTTTAATGAAAGGAAGACAGAGGTGATGGTGTTTGGCCCCTGTGAGACTCCTCCTTTTGACCTCAGCCCGTTGGCAGGTCATTTTAAGCCACTTATGTCAAACTTGGGTTTTAAGATGGACAGTGATTTTAAATTCGACAGACAGATCAGCTCTGTTTTTAAGTCCAGCTTTTATTATCTCAGGCAGCTGGCAAAGGTGAAGCCTTTTCTTGCACACAAGCACTTTGAAGCAGTAATCCACGCTTTTATCACATCACGGCTGGATTACTGCAACTCTCTGTACTCTGGAGTCAGCCAGTGCTCCCTTGCACGTCTCCAGTTGGTGCAAAATGCGGCCGCTCGCCTTTTAACTGGAGGACGTGCAAGGGAGCACATCACCCCAATCCTGGCCTCCCTCCACTGGCTACCTGTGCACTTTAGGGTCCATTTTAAGATTCTTTTATTTGTTTTTAAATCTTTTAATGGTCTGGCCCCACCTTACCTCTCTGAGCTCCTCCACCCCTACACTCCTGCTCGGTGCCTCAGGTCAGCTGACCTCCTGCTCCTTGAGGTACCGAGGTCCAAAAGGAAGCTCAGAGGGGACAAACTTTCTCTGTTGCTGCCCCTAAATTGTGGAACGAGCTCCCCCTCCACATAAGAGTATCCACCTCACTGTCTGTTTTTAAAACTCGTCTTAAAACCCACTTTTATTCCTTGGCTTTTAACACACCATGAGACTCGACTCTGTTTTAGTGTTTTATGGTTTGTTTGTTAGTTATTGTTTTACTTATTGTTCTTATTGTTCTTAAATTTGTTTTTAGGAACAATGAAACAATGGAGCAATAACTTAAGTGTTATATATGATTTTTTATCTTTGTTTCAGTGTTTCTTCATATGTGTACAGCACTTTGTTTTCAGCTATGGTTGTTTTTAAAGTGCTCTATAAATAAAGTTGAGTTGAGTTGAGTTGAGTTGAGCTTTTAGCAAGTAATAGTGGCAAGGAAAAACTTCCCTTTAACAGGCAGAAACCTCGGACAGAACCAGACTCATGTTAGACAAACATCTGCCTCGACTGTGTTGGGGTGAGAGAGAGAGAGAGAGAAGAAAAATTAGAGAACTGTCAAAGCCACAGCAGCTGGAGTTAGGTCGTCCCACATCAGCTAGTAAATCCACAGCAACAATCCAGATGAACCTACAAACAAGGAATATAAAAACACTCATGATTGTCCCCCATCCACATCTTCAAAGATATTCCTGCTGACGTCTTCTCAGTGGTCAAATTTTAATTTAACACCATGTTACTTTGAGCTGATGTTTCTGTGTCTCTGTGTGTAAACAGGTGACGATGAACACAGCCTGCTGTACCTTGTTGCTGATCGCCAAACTCATCCAGTGTGTGGTTTTTGGGCCCCTCCGGGTCAGTGAGAAACAGGTTGGTGTTTGTTTTAATGCAGATAACACTTTCAGAGTCAGATTTTGTGAGTTTTTGTGTCTTTTTGCCTTGTAAGAGTGTTAAATCTGTCGGATGACTCAGTAAAGAGGCTTGAACTCTCATTTCAAGAGCCACAGAGTGAAAGTAGAGATACAAGTGATAATAGTGTAACCAGTCTGACTGGAAAATCCATAAGAATCAACCTTTAAAAGTTGGATCTTTTGCAAGAGAATGGACTCAAGAATAGGAAATATCTTGCTCTAAAAGACATCTCAATGCATTTTCTGTTCTAGATCAAACATTTACACCGAGACATAAATCTGCTTGATGCTGTGTCTAGGGATGATACCACTTTTTATCAAACTGAGTACAAGTACTTACATTTGAGTACTCACAGTCACTGAGAACTGAGCCGAATACTTATTAACATCACTGCAATTCTACGTCAGAACTTCTAGTGTGACTTTTATGATATATCATGAATTTCCTCACTTTCTCATTTTAAAAAATGAAAAGAAAACCATGATGCAGCTGCACATGTTGCTGACATTTTTAGCAGTCAACTCTAACTGGGCGCCATTGAGCCAACTTGCCTGTAGTGGTATTTTATTATGAGTACTCTGTGTACTTTTACAAGTATAAGCACAAGTTCTTCAGTGTGTTATTGGCACTGTTATTGGCACAGATACCAAATTCTGGTATCTGTATCGGTGCAGCCCAAGCTGTGTCAATAAAAACAATTTAGTGTTTAGATATCCTGCATCAAAAGTGTTGGATCCCACTTTGTTCAAGAAATAAATGCAGTGAGTGTGTGCACAGACTTTTTGAAGGAAAGGGACAAAAAAAAGAAAAAACAAGTGATTTTGCCAGTCAAGAGAGAAATAAAATGTGTTTTGAGAACAAAGAGGGCATTGTAGCAAACATATTGAATCCCAATAGTGCAGTTTAGTGTCTTTCTTCCACCTTCATTGGCACTTAATTACACTTTTATACCACAAGGTTACTTGAAGTTGCGTTTTGGCAGCCTATAGGGCATTTAGCATGTGTTTTACTCCTCTAAAGGGCTTCTACTCTGTGTTTTGGCTCCCCAGAGGAGGCAAATGCTTTCACAGGCCTCAAACTCGTTTTGATGACACACCCAATGAAACTTGACTTTTTGCCACTCTGCGTTATGATGTTATTGTTTCAGCAAACTTAAGACTTGTTAATTTTGCTTCCATTTTTTTAGCACCTGAAGGACAAATTCTGGAATTTCATCTTCTATAAGTTCATCTTTGTGTTCGGCGTCCTGAACGTCCAGACGGTGGACGAGGTGGTGATGTGGTGGCTCTGGTTCGCAGTCCTGGTTTTCCTTCATCTCCTGGTTCAGCTCTGCAAGGATCGCTTTGAATATGTAATGCTTCTAAACCTGTCTTTAAATCCATATATTTTCATGCACATACAGAAAATGAAACATGAATGAGTAATAAGTAATGATTGAGAAATGAACTTAACCTAACAAAGCAACAAACAGTAACATTGTCAGCAAAGGAAAGATAGGAGAAAAGTAGAATGAAAGAAGAAAAAGATGATGATGGTTTACTGGTGAAGTTTGTTTCTGGATCTTATGCTCGTAATATGATGTGACTGTGTTTTTTATGTTTTTTTTGTAAACTGGAGACCTTCAGCTGAATATGTCAAAGATCTGTTTGTGTTAAAGAGTTCTCTTTGTGTGCGTCTTCTCACAGCTCTCCTTCTCCCCAACTACACCCATGTCGAGCCACGCCCGCGTTCTGCTGCTGCTGGTGGTGCTGCTGCTGTGCTGTGGTGGTTTGGCGACGCTTTGCAGCCGTCTGGCTCGCAGTCAGGGCCGACACACGGCTGCTTTCATGGCGGCTGAGGTGGGAAACTCTCAAAAATTAAAATAGAAAATATTTTGTATGTACTCTTGTATTTACAAAAGCTGCTTGAATTCTTTCATCTGATCTTCTTTCTGTGTTTCAGTGCATGTTGGTGACTGTCAGGACCACACACGTCATGTTCCGGTGAGTGATTTCTTTCTCTCGTGTAGAAGCTTTTATTGTGACAGCCTTTGAGCTTTTTTCCTGTTTCCTGCAGGTACTCCATCCACCTGTGGGACATGAACCAGGAGGGCAGCTGGGACAACAAATCCTCCTACATTTACTACACCGACCTGCTGATGGAGCTGCTCTTACTGGGCCTCGACCTGCTGCATCACATCCACATGTTGGTCAGTTCTGGAGATATTTAAGCAACTTTTCCTGCTCTAAAGAGTTTTATTCACATGATGAGATAATCTTCAGTTACTGGTCCAAACCAACACATTAGAGTTTATTTACCTCTGGTTTAAAAATCAGCCTCAATCTTGAGTTCCAGGAGATTTCACCATAAATTATAAAGTCCATCCCTTCTGTTGCATCATCCCTTTTTAACGCCAGCTGGTCTCTGCTTTGTCTCTCAGCTCTTCAGTAACATCTGGCTCTCCATGGCGAGTCTAGTGATCTTCATGCAGCTTCGTTTCCTCGTCCAAGAGGTTCAGAAGAGAGTCCGACGACACCAGAACTACCTGAGAGTTCTCCACAACATGGAGACCCGGTCAGTATCTCAGCAAAGAACGTTCTGAATATCTCAAACCAGGTGGTGTCTGCAAGTGCTTTATCAAATTTTTACATAAATTTAGCTTTTAAAGACAGAAACAGGCTTGAAACTAATCAGCCTCTTCGTAATCAACAGCTCAGTCACAGTTAAAGTTAGGTTTTGTCTTCTTTCCAGTTTCTCTGTGGCATCGAATGAGGAGCTGGCAGCCAACAACGATGACTGTGCGATCTGCTGGGATGTGATGAGTTCAGCTCGGAAGCTGCCCTGTGGTCACCTTTTCCACAGGTTGGTGCATTTCTCAGTGTTTTCTTAATTTAGATGAATTAAAGGAGGATAAAACCTTTCCCCCTTCAATTGGATCAGCATTTTATCAAAGAGTGGCCTCTGATCATTCATGGGAACCGTAAGATAAGTACCATACACAGTATTTACTGTAATCTGTAATACAGAAAATCACATGGGAGGGTGGGATGTCGCCAACCGGGGGGTGGGGGGTGGGGTTATTTATTTAACTATCCAATGTACTCATATATTTTCAGTTTTGACATTGACATGTATGAATTTGTCAAAGGGAAACTCTTTTCATTGTACTTCTGTTTCTAAGTTGTGTCATGCCCTTCTCTTTTTTTGAAATAAACAAAAATAATTGATCGCAAAAAGAAGAGTGGCCTCTAAAAGTTCTTGTTTTTGCAGCTGACAGGCCCAGATTGTTATCCTCAGTGTCTGAAAACGTCAAAGAAAGGAATCCCTGAAGTTTTTCTTATTGATGTTTGTTTGAATACAGCTTTTATTTCTGAAAAGACAATAACAACATGCAAAGAAAGAAAATCTGGTGAATGCTGTATTTTCACGTCCTCAGCTCTTGCCTTCGCTCCTGGCTGGAACAGGACACGTCATGTCCAACGTGTCGAATGTCCCTGAACATCGGGGAAGGAGCTGAAGGACCAGCAGAGCGGGAAAACCGAGATCAGGCTGCTGCTGAAAACATGGCCGCCGGCCCCGGGGTGGACGCCCGTCAGCACCTCAACCAGCTCAACCACTTCTTCCACTTTGATGGTGAGACAGAAAACTGTTGACTTTAAGAGTGTGCTGCACTTTTTTTAACTTTATTTTCCATTAATCTGTTTTTTATTTTTTTTTAATCTCGTTTTCATTCCTGTCTGTGCTCTGAGTCTCTGACTTCTTCCTCTAATGTTTTCACAGGTTCTCGTATTGCCTCCTGGTTGCCCAGTTTCTCAGTCGAAGTCATGGCAACCACCAACTTTCTGGGCGTTGCACCACCGAATCCATCACAGATCAACCCGTTGGTGAGTTTATAGAAAACAGGATCAGTGTTGATTTCAGTCCTCGGTCTCACCGAGTTTGGTTTTTTGTTTCGGGTCACTATTAGGGATAGACTGATATCGGCATCTGCTGTTTTCATCAACTGTCAGCCAATGACAGATCATTTTGAAACTGGGTTATTTTAACTCATGCAGGCTGCTGTTGTCATAGAAACTTCAACGTGCTATAAATCAATTTGGTCCTGCTCGACCTGATCAGGAAGCTGAGAAGTTGCATCTAGAAATGAACTATTTTGACACTGGTTGTTGGGTTTAAGCACCCAACTGGCTATCAGCTGCGGGTGTCGAAAGAAGCTCCAAGGCACAGATTCTCAGTTTATGCTTCTGCAAAAGGGAAGTCTGGTCAGAGGTGCATCCAGCACCCTGACTCCCATCAGCTTCCCAGACTTCCCCGTTGTTCAGCTCTTTTATTCACAGTGAAATCATCATCTGGGCGTGATCGTATAGTCATTAGTCATGTAAAAACCAGCAGTTCACAGGCAAAACATATTTGAATGGACATCATGTAACCACATTCTGTAAACAGCTGATACCTACTTTCTTCATGAGCAGTCTGTCCTTGACGTCAGAATGATAACATAGATTACAAGCATGGCAGTACAGCATTTCTCTAACACTGGTAGTCTCATGTGAAATTGTTTATGACAATCAAGCTTATATCTAGAGATGAGACTTTTCAAAATCACCGAGAAAGTCCTCACAGTCCCTTTAATAAACATGCTCAAAGATATTTAAGCAAAGTGAAGTGTTGGAGTTTTTGTTATTCAAAGTTTTCTCATCAGTATTTTCACTTTGACTGCAAATGTATTTTGGGTCCAAATATCGGTTTTCGGCCTCCTTGACTGTAAATAATCAGTACCGGTCCTGAAAAAAAACATTGATCCATCTCTAGTCATGACTATACATATTCCCCTGGGAGGCCAATTTTTGGGTTTTGAACCTGTCACTGGGGTCCCAATAGGGTCCTTATTAATAATGTTATTGAGCTTGGACCCTAAAAATGTTTTTGTCAACTAAAAGTAAAGGTCAAATGACCTAAATTCGATAAAAACTGATGATCATTTTCGTAATTTTGTAAGTAAAAGTTAGAAGAACAAAACCCCTCAAATTCAAGCAAAGGTTGCCAGAGGTCAATTTGAAAGTTAAACATTTGATCGAGCCACATGAACCTATTCAACGAGCACCAATTATCACACAAGTACAAATCAAACTTTCTTACTCAAGTTACGGCAAAAAGGCAAACAAGCCCTCAGTTTGTTACAACCTGACTCTACAAAAATGACAAATATGCAAAAGGACAACTTTAATTGAATCATTCAGAATTTATTAGGTCAAAGAACCCACAAGTTTATCACTAAAAGAACGAATGGCCATGAAATCCAAAATGAATCCCTGGCAGTTAAATGTCTGAATGTGAAGTAAACCGTCGTGTTTTCACCCAGAATCTTGTGTGTGTGTCTCAGGCTCAGCAGATCCATGAGATGTTCCCTCAGGTTCCTCTGCAGCTCATCCTGCAGGACCTGGAGATCACACGGTCCCTGGAGGTCACAACAGACAACATCCTGGAGGGACGGATCCAGGCCAACGCCCTCCCGCTGGTCAGTCACAGGAAGATCATTTTACAGATGAAAAAGAGAGAAACTGAAACAGCAAAAACTTTGATTTTACTTTTCAATCATAATTTGATTGTTGATCCAGGTGATTTTCTAAAAGCAGTTTCCTCTCTCAGGTGTTCGATCATCCGCTCATCCAGGTGACTCCTCCCCCCGAGGACGACATTGGAGCCAGCAGTGAGTCAGAGCAGGAGGAGGAAGACGAAACAGAAGAGGAGGAGGAGGAGGAAGAAGAGGAGGACAATGAAGAGGAAGACGAGGCAGGAGAGGAGAACGAGGTGGAGGAGCAATCAGAGGAAGAGGTGGAGAAGGTGGAGGTTCAGTTTTGTTCATCGGCGGAGCAGAGACAGAATCTGCTGCTGCAGAGGAAGGAGGAGCTGCTGCAGCGAGCGCGAAGGTGAAGTAACGTCCCACATCAGCAAAAAGTCAAGACGTTTTAGGTGTCAATCAGTTTATCTTTATTCAGTCAGCGCCAAATCAAAACAAACAATCTCAAGACATTTTACAAAAACTTTCATCTTAATTCAACATGAGTTCAGACCTTTGCAGCATTTAGCAAAGTTAAAAAACAGAGAGGAAACAAAACTTTCTTTCAACAGGTAGAAAAACTCAGAGAGAACCAGACTCATGTTAGAGAGAGAGAGTGAGAGAGAGAGAGAGAGAAAAGGAGGAAACAGAAAGAGGAGAGAGAGAGAAAGAAAGAGTTGGAAAGAGGAGGAAGAAAGAAAGGGTGAGAGAGTGGAGGAAAGAAAGAAGAGAAAGAAAAAAAAAAAGAAGAGATAGAGAAAGAAGACAGGAAAAGGAGCAAGAGAGAAAGAGTTGGAAAGAATAGAGAGAGGGAGACGGAAATAAGAGAAGGGAAAGAAGAAAGAAAGAATATAGAGAAAAATAAAGAAGGTAAAGATGAGACAAAGAGACTGATGAGAGGAAAAAAAAAAAGAAAAAGACACAGAAGGATGAAAAGAGAGTGAGAAAGAAGAGCAAAAGAGAGAGCAAAAGAAGAAGCCGGGAAAGACAAAGATGAGAGAAAAAGAGAAAGAAGAGAGAGAAAGAAGGCAACAAAGAGAGAGAGAGAAAGAGACAAAGAAAAACAAGGAGACCGACAAGAGAAAGAGAGAAGGAAGAGAGAGAGAACTAGAAAGAAGAGAAAGGGAGAGAAAGAAAGTAGAGGGGGAAGACACTAGGATGAGAGAGTGAAAGAGAAAGAAGAGCGAGAAGGAAGGGGAAGAAGAGAGAGCAAAAGAGACAAAGATGGGAGGGAAAGAGAAAGAAAGACAGACTGACAAGAGAAAAGAGATGAGAGGAAAGAGAAAAAGAGAGAGCAAGAAAGAAGAGTGGGAGAGACAATGATGAGAAAGAGACAGAAAGGAGAAAGAGAAGGAATGGAAAGAAGAGAGAAAAAGGGACTGACAAGAGAAAGAAAGAGAAAAAGGACAGAAGGAAAAAGAAAACGAGAAAGAACAGATGAAGAAGAGGAGAAAGAGATGAATACGAGAGAGTGAAAGAAGAGAGACAAGGAAGAGAAAGGAGAGTGAAATAAAGAAAGAAGTTAGAGAAAAGTGAGTAGAGGGAAAGAGAGACAAACAGACAGTGAAAAAGCAGCAGAGTCTGTTAAAGCTGTAGCAGCTGGAGTCTGGCAGGTCCAGAAACTTCCAGATGAACTTAGGAAACAAGCTCAGAGACTCCCAGAGGATCATGGTTAATAACTATAACTGTGCAATAAGATAAAAGTTAATCTGACATAGTCTTAGCCTGTAGCAGAATAACTAAGAGCTGGTTTAGACCATAGACTGTATAATAAGTGGACGTAATGACGTTTGGCTCAAACTGAAGCCTCCAGCAGATGCCCCGCCCCCTGGTGTCTGGCTGCAGTATAGGTCATAAGCCCCGCCTCCCCATGTATTCAAGATATGAGCCGGGAAAACTTTAAAAAATTACGATACCTGGTAGAAACGTTTCTCTCATCTTTACACTAAGGTCGTATGACGATGTCATCTGGCTGCATGGTGTTCAGGTGTTGTTTTTTCTGAGAAGTTAGTTTCTCATTAGTTATTGGACGTTAAAAACCACAATATAAGTTTCGTTTTACGATAGTTGACAGCTGCCGTTCGTGAGTAGTTTTTATCGGGGATATAAGAAACTTCGGGAAAGAGCCAAAAGGAGACTAAACCATCTGAAGAAGAAGAAATAAATATTTTTATTTCTCTTTTTTACTTGGCTCCACCGGAAATTCTCTACTGCGCAGACTCTGGCTGCACAATGGCGGCTAGAGAAACGGGTTTTTCTTGGCTTCAAAAACGTAGAACGGTGACAGGCGGAAGCACGCTGTCCATTCTATATACAGTCATTGGTTTAGACCTGATCTAGCTTCAACTTTAAGCTCTATCAAAAAGGAAAGTTTTAAGTCAGACCTGAAAATAGAGACGTGACTCAGTAAATGATTCCAAAGAGAAGGAGCCTGATCACTCAGAGCTCGACCTCCCCTGTTACTTTTGGACGATACATTTTTGATAATTTGATCCTTGGAGGGCGACAGAGAGAGTGAAAGAGTTTCTTTGCACTGATTCAAATCAGACTTTTCCCTCAGTGATCCCTCACATTCACACGCAGAGGAGATTATTCTGCTGTAGAACCAGGACAGAGCTCAGTCCGACGTCTGTGCATAATTAAAGTGTTAAAATAAGCCCCCTCTCTGCACCAAAGACTCATTTTACATCCTCGTTCCCCCTGCTGGCTGCTTTAAAAGCCGTTCCTGTGGTTTCTAACTTGTTGTAACTCGGTCTCTGCCGCTGAGTTCACAGCTGCACACGCTCATTATCTCAGACGCTGATGATCCTCTGAGCCGAAGCTCCATTAGTGGAACCGCAGCAGCATTTTTAAGAGACACACCAGAGAGTTTTTAGCCCATTTCATCAAATCACCTGCACTTTACATCACTGTGGAGCGTTTCTTCAAATCATGGCAGCAGTTAGTGGATTTATCTTTCCTCCTGGCAGCTGCTGGATTCTCTGCTCATCATTTTGTTGTTGCCTCACAGAGACACGAGCGTCTGCAGACAGATGAACACGCCGCCCCGTCACAGTTACCTCACATAAATGGAAGCTTTTATTTCACTTTAATGTGTTCTGGCGTTTAAATCTCTCCTCAAAATCCATTTTTATGGATCTTTTTACCCACACAGACATTCACTCTCGTTTTCTACTTTACGGCTCCATCTTTCATCTCCATCACAACGTCGACGCTGTTTTCTTTGTTTCGTCTTTTTATGGTTTCCTGTAAGCTCACAAAGTTTTTATCTCTCCTTTAAAATCAGCTCTTTTTATAGTTTAAGATGTGCTCTCGTATTCTTCAATCTATTGTTATTAACAGTGTTACACAGCGAAAGTAAAGCAGGAAAAATGCTTTCAGACAAAATCAGACCAAGAGGAGAAATAGTGATGTAATTACATCATTTTATTATCAAATTCTTCAGACATGAGTGTCAGAAATTGTCAGGAAAACTAGTTATAGTTGTGTTGTGAAACATTTCCAGAGATTGACTGTTAAAATCATACTATAAGTGACATTTTCAGGAGGTTTTTTAGGCAATTTATCATGTTTGCCTTGTTTGAGAAGTTTGTGCTGTTGAGAATCTTGGTGTAATAAATGGTTTTGTTTTCCTCAAACACAGTGTTAGTATAACAAGGTTACATAAATGACCGTACTGATAAGTGCAGTGGCAGTTTGGCAGCTTTAAAGACAGGGAAGAAACACTTTTCTTTAACTTTTGAACACCTGAGCCTCAAGATAAATGCCTAGAATATTTTGCTTATTCAGACTATTGGTCAAAAATGGTCAAAAATATCCTGTGAGTAAGTGCTTCGGCCCATTTTTTTTTTTACTGGGATACTTAAAACTTTCAATTTCTGGAGTTATTTCCAATTTGCTGTATGTTATATAAGAGTAAAACAGTTTAAAATGAAGAAAAACACAAACAAAGAATAGGATTTCAGAGGTTTTAAGTGAAGAAAAAACACTTCAAAAGAGAAAGAAGCTGACGAGAAATAAAGAGTAAAAAGAGAAGAGGGGAAGGAGAGACGAGAGAGTGAAAGAGAAAGGATAGGGAAAGAAGAGCAAGAAAGAAGTGAAGAAAGATGCAAAGACGAGATAGCAAAAGAGAAAAAGACTGACGAGAGAAAGAAAGAGTAAAAAGAGAGGGGAGAGAGAACAAGAAAGAAGAGGGGAAAGAGAGACGAGAGAGGGAGGGAGAGGGGAAGAAGAGAGAGGAGAAAAAGTCTGACAAGAGAAAGAGAAAAAAGAGAAGGAAGAGAGAGAACGAAAAAGAAGAGAGAAAGGGAGAGAGCAAGAAAGAAGAGGGGAAAGAGTGAAAGAAAGAAGAGAGAGACAACAAAGGAAGAGAGAGAACAAGAAAAGAGAGAGAGAAAGAGAGCAAGAAAGACGTGAGGAAAAATACAAAGATGACAGATAAAGAGAAAGAAAGAAAGGAGAGAAGGAAGAGAAAGGAGGTAGAGAGACGAACACAGACACAGAGAAAATCACTGCTGAGATTCCTGAAATTTATCACATTTACCTTTTCTCACATGAAGTTGCTCCTTCTGTCTTTTGTCTTTTGACATTTTTGGAAAAACTCTGCTCTGTTTTCTTGGTGCTTCTGTATAATCTTAACTCTTTCGTTTCCTCTCCTCCACAGAGACTATTTGACCCGGAGCACCAGGTCCAACTCAGAAAACCCGGACACTTCAAACAGCAACACTATGACCTTTGACCTCGTGACCCTGCGAAGAGAAATGCTGGCAGCAGCAGCAGAGCGGCGTCTCCAGAGGCAGCCTGACTCCGCCCCCTGAGCACAGACAGAAAACTGGGGCGGCTTTTGCTTTTATGCGTTCGTACTGACTGTGAGCTGAGCTGCCATGGTATTACCCACAAACCACCGGTCCCGAACACACGTATGTTCAATGAAATGAAAAACTGAAAATTCTGGATGACGCTGCCTCAAACGCTCGCCCCATATCACCCAAATCAAACCAAAAGTGTTATTTTTGGGGAGTGTAAAAACTCGCGTGTAATACTCTGCTGCTGACATCAGAGCGGCGGAAAAGACGCCGGTTTGAACGCTGTGATTGTGTCAGTTTGGGTTGGAGACGTCGCAGTATCGTACTCTTCAACCAAACGAATCTAAAGCCCCTTTCTTCTTTTCATGATCAGCATTTTATTGATTTTTCTGCTTCCGTCAGAAACTCACAGGTAGAAATGTGAGAGCGAGTTATTTTAGTGCTTGTACATAAATGTAGAGAAATGAGATTTATTACAGACAAGGCCTCAAGTTCTGAAAAATTGCATTTCGCACAAGGGCTGCAACAATTCATCAGTATTGTCAACAAAAATCAAAGATGGAAACAGTCGCTGATGAGTTAAATTAAACCAGATGAATCATTGTAAACGTATTAGTAGCATTACATAGTGTTTTATGGAACTAATTTGCTAAAAAGTGAACAGTCTCACATCCTCACCATCAGTGCTGAGAGTTGGTGAATGAAAAACATCCACCAGGGGGCGACAGGTGAACAAAACACAGTATTACAGGAAATAAAAGAGCAGCACAAATGCCCCGATTCCACTAAATGGTTTAGTTTGGTGCACTAAAATAGGACAGGTCTCCAAATTACCAACTGGTTTCTGTTGGGGTGGAGTTAGAAACGCTGCAGTCTGTGATTGGTTGGAAGATTTTTCTCTTCCTTTGCAACAGCACATAACCCTGCCATGTTTAATTTTCAACTTTTTTGAGGAAAAATTTCTTTTTGTTTGGAAAATGGCATCATAAAACAGCGTTCCATTGTCCATACATCGTGTTTTTCCTCTTCCTTAGCTTTATTAGCGGGGAACACTGTGTCATGCTATAACTTAGCTATCGGCATCTTGCTCATACCGATCTGACTGGTACCAAACTGTACTGATCCATACGGCGCTTGGTGGAAAAGGGGGTAAAAGAGCTACACATCTGCACAGAAACTACACATTACTGAACGTAATGGAAACAGATACATAGGAAGACTTTCACTCTACGAGATAAGGAAAAAAAAATCAGGCTACATTTACTTACTAGAGTGACTTATAGCGCAGCGCTAACATGCTACAGGGTTGGACTTTCAGCGGCCATTTACACGACAACAGTTTTAGGATGAAATAGAAAAGTTGTGTTGGCTTTTGGCCTCTCGTTTACTCAGAAACAGCGTTCAGTCGACCTAAAACAGTAACTTTTGAAAACAGCCTGAGTTTCTCTGAAACAGCGAGCTGGAGTTTTCAGTGGAAACTCATGAAATGTGAATGAACATTTGACTTTGTTGTTCATAATTTCACACGTTTTGAGTTTTGAGATTGAGACTTTAATCTCGAAATTTCATTGTCCCTCTGGGTTTAATAACTACTAGGGCTGATTTGATTAAAGCACATTATAACCTGTTGCAATATACTAATCCACAGACAGTGCAATATTTCTTTAACCTGTGTCAGAATACCAGATAAACCAATATCAGTAGGTGTTTTATGCTCTACTCTAGTGTTACTCAACCAGTGAGCCAAGTTGTTGAAACTTAGCCTTGCAGGACTAACAATGTAAGTGGTGGAAAATGGCAAAAAGGACAAGAAGCAGCAATAAGAATAAGTTAAAGGTGGCAAAGACATGGTCAAGAAGCAGCAAAAAATTGGCAAAGAATTGGAAGAAAACTTGAGAAATACTAAAAAAGTGGCAGAAAAATGCCCCAAAAGTGGTGGGAAAAAGAGTGGAAAGTGACAAAAAAAGGGCCAGAACATTCTGAGAAAACTTGGAAAATTGACAGAAGGCAGCAACAATGGGGGGGAAAGTGACAAAAAACAGTGGAAAGTGGTAAAAATAGCCAAGGGCAATGAAAAATGGCAAGAAGCAGCAATAAAAATTAGTTAAAGGTGGCAAAGAAATGGTCAAGAAGCAGCAAGAATTGGGAGAAAACTTGAGAAATAATCAGAAAGTAGCACAAAAGTGGTGAAGAAAGAGTGAAAAGTGACTAAAATGGGCAAAAACCAACTAAAAAGGGCACTTGGACAACAGTCAGAAGGCAGTAACAATGGGGGGAAAAAAGAGACAAATAACTGTGAATAAGTGGTAAAAAAATAGCCAAGGCAACAAAATATGGCAGGAAAGTTGGGACAAAACTAAAAGAATAGTCAGAATGTAGAGAAAATGGTCCAAAAGTGGTGGGAAAAAAAGTGATTAAAATTGGCAAAAAGCAGTTATGAGTAGAAAAACTGAAACGTGAAATTAGTGTCAATGTTCATTTCCAACAATGTGTTTGTTTAAAAACCAATAGGACAAAAAAGTTGAGCTGCAATATGGGAAAAATAATCGCAATGGATTATTTTTTTAAATGGTTCAGCCCTAATTTCTACTTCACATTGTGTTGTGGATGTCACTTATTGATATTTGTTGAATGCTCTTCAAAGTCACGTTAAACACAACTCTCTGACTGTTAAAGTCGGGCTGAACAGATTCAGATATTTGGGTTTAAACCACCTGAACAGTGTTGGAAATGTCCAAGAGTCCCAAGAAAGTGACTTCACTGTCTTCTGTTGTAGCTTCATGTAGCACTTACGTCTCCAAAAATACGAATATTTTTATTTAGGGTCAGAATCCACATGACTCGTGTAGCATTAGAAGAGAGTTTGTGTTTGGGGATAAAAATCGAGGCTTGTGTGGAACAATTTTCCAACTTACAAGAGTAATTTGAGATGTGTTTGGAACAATGAAACCAGAAATTGTTGCTAAACTATTTGTGCGCGTCTGCTTTGTTTGCTTCTGCTTGTTTTTCTTCCCTCCATAATTTTCAGAGCTTTGATTTTCACTCAAAACTTTTAAGTGTGAAAATTAAGGGGTTCTTTTTATTTAAACTCTTAGTGCTGACTATAGCAGTTTCAGAGCTCAAATCTAAACTCAAACATTTATTTTCTTCATGTCTCCTCGATCCTCTTCCCCTTCAGTTAAAGCCTAGTTTCCATTAAACTTACCGTAGTTATTTATAGCCTATAAATTGAATTATTTTTGAGCAGTTACAGACTCATGACTGTCCTGAAAATAATATTTATCATTTATTTATTTCCGGTTTGAAAACAAAGACATATTCTTATCATTACAAATAATCCAATAATTGTAGATCTCATGCTTCAATGTTACATTTTTACGTTTTCCACCTGGTTAATGATGCTATATTCAGTCTGTGTTGTTGGATTATCGCCGCATGAAGAGTCTGGTTTCAAATATACGTTTGTTGTTGGTTTAATGTTTTTCCGGGTGATTTCTTTTGCACGTCAGCACCTTCAAGCGGAGTTTCAGCTCTTTGTTTTGTCTGCTCTTCCTCATCTGGACGTTGCTGTTTACAGATTGTACAGATAATTTTACATTTTACAAGAGAAAAGATTACAAAAACATGTTTTGTAAAGATGTTAAAAAGAAGAGTTTTGTAAGTAAAAAGACGCTGACGATAAGATTAGACCTTGTGATAATAAATTCATCATCATGGCTTTCACTTCTAGTCTCTGCTTCTTCTTTCGATACTACCCCAATTACATATTGCAAACCCTGTTTAATATATTTTTATTAATACACTACACAGACAAGATATTTATTGTTCAAACTGATAAACTTAATTTTTTTGCAAATATTCACTCACTTTGAATTTGGTGCCTGCAACATGTTCCTAAAAAGCTGGAACATGTATTTGTTTACCACTGTGTTAATTCATAATCCTCCACATATTTTCAGTGGGAGACAGGTCTGGACTGCAGGCAGGTCAGTGTAGTAGCTGCACTCTTCTACTACGGAGCCACGCTGTTGTAACAGGAGCAGAATGTGTCTTGGTTTCATCGTCTTGCTGAAATAATCAGGGACGTCCCTGAAAAAGACAAAGTGTCTTGGATGGCAGCAGATGTTGCTCCAAAACCTGTTTGTACCTTTCAGCATTAATGCTGCCTTCACAGATACTGGGACAGTTACCCATGATGCCATGGGGCACTAACACACCCCCATACCATCACAGATGCTGCTTTTGAACTTTGCGCTGAGAACAATCCTGATTGTCCTTTTCCTCTTTGGCCCGGAGGACACCACGTCCATGATTTCCAAAAAGAGTTTAAATGTGGACTCGTCAGACCACAGCAGACTTTTCCACTTTGCCTCAGTCCATCTCAGACGAGCTCGGGCCCAGAGAAGCCGGTGGCAGCGTTTGTGTGTTGTTGATGTCTGACTTTGTCTTTGCATGGTAGAGTTTGAACTGTCACTTGTAGATGTAGTGATGAACTGTGTTAACTGACAATGGTTTTCTGAAGTGTTCCTGAGCCCACGTGCTAATATCCTTTACACAATGATGTGGGTTTTTAATGCAGCACCGCCTGAGGGGTCAAAGGTCACGGCCATTCAATGTTGGTTTTGGGCCTTGCTGCTTACGTGCAGAGATTTCTCCAGATTCCCTGAATCTTTTGATGATATTGTGGACTGTAGATGATGAAATCCATAAACCCTGGTAATTATACGCTGATAAACATTGTTCTCAAACTGTTGGACTGTTTGCTCACGCAGTTGTTGACAAATTGTTGGACCTGGCTCCATCTTTGCTTGTGAAGGACTGAGCCTTTTGGGGATTATGCTCCTTTTATACCCAATCATGACACTCACCTGTTTCACATGAACCTGTTCACCTGTGGGATGATCCAAACAGCTGTTTTTTTAACATCAGCAACTTTATCAGACTTTCATTGACCCTGTCCCAGTTTTTTAAGAACATGTCGCAGGAATCAAATTCAAAATGAGTGAATATCTTTTTATCAGTTTGAACGATAAATATCTTGTCTTTGTGTATCCAGCTGAATACAGGTTAAACAGGATTTGCAAATCATTGTATTCTGATTTAATTTACATTTTACACAACATCCAAACTTCACTGCATTCAGGGTGTAGATTGTTAAATGATAGCTGCAGCCTCCAGCCAGCAGGGGGCAGTCTCAGCCCACTGTTGTGAACCTGCTGAGGTAATGATGTTTATGTGAACTCAGGGATGAGTTAAATTGTTTTCTCCTTCAGTGTCTGTCACTAGCTTCGTCTCCCTGAAGAATCTCTGAGATTAAAATCACTGCAGGGAACTCAACATTATAATTTCTAATTACTGTAATTGTCATTATTACAGACGCTTCAGGGGAGAAATCTCTATCTCATTTGTGAGGCTGTCGATTTGTGCACATAGATGATCTGAAAAACGACACAGTTATGGGAACAAAATGAAAGAGGGAATTTTTTTGCTGGAAAAATTGAGCAAATTTACAACAAAACTGTAAAATTCACTGAGAAATAAAAAGGTGGGAATAATGTGCAGCTTCAAAATCAATCTGAGTTTTCCCAGGTTCCTCTGCGTAATATCCCTTTAAGATGTGGTCTCACCAGAATATCACTGTTGTGTCTAATATTGATGAATTCTGTCTGTGTATCTGCCGTTTTAGACTCTGCTACATGAATACTGTAACACAGAATTAGGAAAACTTTTCAGAAAGTTTCCCAGTGGCCTCAGCCTTCAGGAGGGCCTTTAATTAAAAATGAAAGTAAAGATTTTCTTTGTGGAACTGAACCATTTAACCTCTTAGTCCCCACTGTTGCACCGGTGAGCCATTTGCCATTCCTCTGACGTCATCAAAGTATAAACAGTTACGCCTTCGTCAAACATCAGAATGCTTAGAAAGTTTAGATTCTTCACATTTCAGCCTCTAGGTTTGTTTTACGGTTTACTCGACCGACAAAACGTAATTAGTGAAAGAATCGGTTAGATGGGGATCACAACAACTGGGACGTCCTACCTGTTTTAGGGGTCATTACGTCACATACCCTGAATATTCACTCTCCTTTCCACCAGAGGAATCCAGAGTTTAAACATATCAAAAGTGTTGTTTCATCAAATTATTCCAAGTGGTGAAATTTCTCCTGTAAAGTTCGTTATTTGTCTGTCTGTCGTGTCCGTTCTCATCAATAACAGCAGCTTCACAGTCTTAGAGCATTTCCTCCTCAATGTCAGTCTGACAAAACTTAGAATATTTTATTTCCTTGGACTTCTGACTACAAGACAAAGGTTTCCCCCTTTTGACACTTGGAGATTTGATGCCAGGAGAGCCTGATTTATACAGGAAGTGGTGTCTGCTTGACTGGCCAGTAGCGTCAGCTGCAGTTGCATAAAATCCTCCTAACAGCCTCTTTTATTAACTATTGCTCCTGAAACTCACAGGTGCTGTAACCAATAGCTTTACCGTTCATGCAAAGCCTGCTGCAGCAAGTTTGACTGCAGAAAAATCTCTTTTTATTTTCATTTTTTACCACGCATAATCATTCATCTTAATGTGGGTAAAGGGAGCAGTACAATCTGTGACTGGGAGCTATGTTTTCATGATTTTTTGCGATTCTTTCCACAGAGAGAACAAAGTTGACTACAAAGAAGACACTGAGCACTGATACAGCTGGTTTTGTTTGTGCGAAGTTGTCAAACTAAACTGTGGAAAATGGAGACTAAAAACTCTCTAACTCCTACAGGGTTTTACCTAGAAAGCTCAAATTTCACCCAGATGTAGATGAAATGATGTAGAAGTGATGTGGTGGATGTTTTATGTCTGATATGAAGCATCGTGAAGTTAATGATGTTCAAAAATTGGTTAAAAAAAGTTCCTTGTTTGTCTGTTTGTCGTGTCCGTTCTCATCAATAACAGCAGCTTCACAGTCTTATAGCATTTCCTCCTCAATGTGAATCTGGCAAAGCTTGGCATATTTTATTTCCTTAGACTTTTGGCTACACGACAGAAGTGTCACCATCTCAATACTCGGAGATTTGATGCCAGGAGAGCCTCACAGAACAGCAGCACTCCGAGGAGCTGAGTAAATCCCGCCTAACAGCCTCGTTTATTGGCTGTCGGACCTGTCAATCACTTGTACAGCAACCAATCACCTTACTGTTCACATGAAGCCTGCTGTAACTAGATAGACTGCTGAAAAGTATTTTTATAAAGCCACTCATAATCCCTCATAGTCATGTGAGCAACAGGAGCGGTACAGTCTTTGACTGGGAGCTGTAATTTCATGAGTTTTAGCAAAACCTTTTCACAGAGAAAACAAAGTTGACTACAAAGAAGAAACTGAGCACTGATACAGCTGCGTTTGTTTGCTCAAAGGCGTCATACTAGACAGTGGTCACTGAGGACGCATTTGCTGTATTTGCTCATCTGAGACTAAAAACTCTCTAATTCCTACAAGGTTTTACCTAAAAAGCTCAAATTTCACCGAGATGTAGATGACAAGGTGTGAAAGTGATGTGGTGGATGTCTTGAAGCATCTTGAAGTTAATGATGTTTGAAAATTGGTTTACAAAAATGGAGAGGAAAAAAAGTGTTTCAGCTGCATTTATCCTGATGTAGACTTTAGTGACATATAAAAACATGACATTTTTTCTGAAACTTGAGACTTTAATCTTTTAAATGAAGTGTCACTGATGAATTTTGACCTTATGGTTCTACAGTTATAAGCTCTGAAACATGGCATGGTAAAAAAAAGCCAGAATTGGGTGGAGTGTGAAGGGTTAAAGGCTCATAAGAAGCCGGGAACTTTATGCCAAGAGTGTGAAAAATAACCCACATTTATTCCATCCAAACGAATCCTTCCATGAATGTGTGTATTATCTTCCTGAGAGAAAACTTCTGTCAGAGTGTCTTTAGTTTATTTTATTCACTTCAAACACTCACGGCCCTCCACTTTGAACCTCTCGGCTCACCATCGGGTTGAATCCTAAAAAGCCGCTGCATGACTCATGAATCCCAGACTCAAAAGAGACAGAACAAAGTGAAAGCGGCGAGTCCGGGGCAGAGACGGCACACGAACCCTCCGAATCGTCTCTAATCTCTCTGAGTCGCTCAGATCAACCGGTCCATGATTCTCCACCTTTCACCGAGGCCTCTGAGCTCTGAAGGCGGCTGCCAGCTGTCAGATAAACCTGTGAAGATCTGGACTCTGGTCAAGACCTGATCCTTTAGAAATAAGAAGCAGGTGAGCATGAGAAAGTCCACATGTGTAGATTCCCACAGTATCAATCATTATTTCACTATTACAGGTGGAGTTTCAAACATTCAACTGTAACTGGTTAAATTTATTTACAAGATCTTCTTCTTCAGTCTAGTTTTCATGTAGGATTTTTAATACGGCTGCCTAAAACCAGGGGTGGAAGTAATTAATTACAAATACTCAGATTACTGTAATTAAGTAGTTTTTTGGGGTACTAGTACTTTTATGAGTAGATTTTCAAGTCTGTACTTTCACTTTTACTTACATAATCATTATCTACTAATCTACTTAGTTACTTTTAAAATCATAGTTGAGTACTGAGCACAATTTTCATAAATATCTCCACCTTTTATCTGCATTTTTGTAGCCAGTAAGGTGATTTGATAGCAAACAAGCCAATGAAAACCAGGACATACAGATGAAAAACAAAACAAAAAAATGTTAATGGATGTTAATGATTGATCGCTTATTGATTTTGTGTTAAGAATTTAACCAGTTACAAATGTATTCATGGATATTCTATCAATAGTCGTGGAAGAAACTGCACCTCATCTAATTTTATTTTTTGTCTGCCTGAGACCTTTGTTGAATAAGGAATTAAAAACTTCAAATGAGAAAAAGAAAGACAAAAAAACAACCAATGAAAACGAGCGAAAAAACACTTGTTTTCTATCTTATCACTTATTAATGATTAATGATTTTTAGTGTTTTAACTATTGGTACACTGCAAAAACAGAAATCTAAGCAAGTCATTCTGTCTTATTTGTAGTAAAAATTTGTCTTATTGTTCTTAATTTGAGCCACATTCACCAGACCAGGTCATAAAAATTTCTTGTTTCAAGTTTTTTTAAGACAAAAATGAGGTGTAAATTGCTTGTAACAAGTCAAAAAATCAGCCAATGGGATAAGACGAATTCACCCGGAAAGATTCTTGTAATTAGAAAGATGTCTTAAAACAAGTATGTTTTATCTTATCCCATTGGCAGATTTTTTTTTTACTTGTTACAAGCAATTGATGCCTCATTTTTGTCTTTAAAACACTTGAAATGAGACATTTTTATGACCTTGTCTAGTAAATGTGGCTCAAATCAAGAATAGTAAGACAAATTCTACTAAAAATAAGACATAATGACTTGCTTTGATTTCATTTTTTGCAGTGTGACGTGGGAAGTGTCTCTAAATGTGGCTAATAGATGAAAGTTTTATGGTCCTGAGAGGCAAAAATATAATGTCCACATATGTGTACGCCAGGTTTTAAGAGGTTAAGTAAAATATTAAGTAAAATATACATATAACAAATAAGAAAAGCCAAATTTAGTCCAGCTGTCCATGTGCTTACACTGTAAAAACCGAAATCCAAGCAATTCATTATGTCTTATTTTTAGTAAAATTAGTCTCATTATTCTTGATATGACTTATATTCAACTGATAAGTCCAAGAAAATGTCTTATTTCAAGTTATTTAAAGACAAAAATGAGGTCTGAATTGCTTGTTACAAGTCATAAAAATCTGCCAATGGGTGAAGAAAAAAGATTCTTGTTTTAAGACATCTTTCTAGTTTCAAGAAACTTAACACGCAAATTCGTCTTATCCCATTGGCAGATTTTTTTAAAATGTTACAAGCAATTCAGACCTCATTTTTGTCTCTAAAAAACTTGAAATGAGACATTTTTATGACCTGGTCTGGTGAATGTGGCTCAAATTAAGAACAATAAGACAATTTTTACTACAAATAAGACAGAATGACTTGCTTAGATTTCAGTTTTTGCAGTGTATCTTTTCATTAAGTATCATTAAGGATGCCAAAATAGTCTAAAATATCTTCTTTGGAGCCAAAACATGTGCTTAAGTGTACTCTTGGTGGCTAAAATGCACTAAATTGCCCTCTAAGGAAATGCTAAATGCTTGGTGGTGACAAACGTGCACTAAAAATCCTTCTTTGGAGCTAAAGTGTTTGGTAAAGTGTCCTACCAGGCCCTAAAACATGCTAACGTGTCCTTTGAGGGGCCAAAACACATGCTTTAGTGCCTTTTCTGGGAACAAAATGCAGGCTGTATGAAGCTTTTTTCTTACTTTCACCTCTGTTCTTCAAAATATGGAGGCAAGGAACTGTTCAAATGTACATATGTTCAGGTTTACTGATACTTTACACTTTGATTTCTGTGCACAAACACAAGCGGTCCTTCAGCTGATCAAATAATAATGAAGATATTTTGATTAAGACTTGTTGTTCTGCTATTTGTGTGTCTCATATATTTTAGATTTTCATAGGAAAAGAGACCGAAGGAGGAAGCACCAGATGTCGCTGCATCTGTGTCTCACCTCTTCCTGGTAATAGAAATATTCAATCCAGCATACATGAAACGTTATCTTAATCCCCGGTTAATAAAACATCCCCTCCTGCCTGTAGCTGCATGACAGCTCCTTCCTTTATGACTCTGACCTCCAAATCAAACCTGTGGCAGCTTAAAGCACCCGGCTATTGACGGCCTGAACCTCTCAGCGGGGAGTCAGCGGTATCACCACGCCGCCTCCCCGACTGGCTGCTCCTCTAAACGGAGCCACACGTCTCCTCTGCTCAGGCTCCTGCAGAACCAATTAAAAAACTCTATTGGTTTGCTTAAAGTCCTGCAGAGAGAGCGGTGGCATGGGCCGGCTGATAAGCGTTTAAGTGTTCAGATGCTGTGTATTACAACAACCCTCCCCCCACCAACAACCCCCCACCCCCCCACCCCCCCACCCCCGCTCTGACCTGTTCTATCTGCAGCACTGGTGGCAACAACAGGCAATTTGTGGAAGGTCTTCCAGGGTAATTAAGAAATGTGCAGAGTGCTGGAGGCTGACACGTTTCATATCACGGCTGCGTTTCCCTCAGGGCGACAAACTCACAGATGAGCGGCAGGTGGAAACGAAGACGACCTCTTATCACAGAGTCAAACACTTAACACCAACTCTTTTAAAACACGAGTCTCACTGACAGTTTATTGCTTTTACCAGAGGAACGCCAAACAAAAGTCAAAAAGATCTGCATCCATTTTTAGCCTGATAACTTGTTTAAATGTGAGTCTCATTTATTTGTTCACCTGACAAAATTCTGAGCTATAAAGTCGAAAATTGTAAGAAAAATTGAAAAATTTTGAGATTAAAAGTCAAAATTTTGTGATTAAAAAAAGTCAGCTTTGGACAATTTTCAGTCTTTTTATAGAGAAAAAGGTCAAATTTGTGACTGAAGTCCAAGAATTTTGAGATTAAAAGTCAAAATTTTCTGATAAAAAAAGTCATTTTTGGACAATTTTCAGTCTTTTTTATAGAGAAAAGGTCAAATTTGTGACTGAATTCCCAAAATTTAAGATAAAAAGTCAGAATTTTGTGATTAAAAAAAGTCAGTTTTGGACAATTTTCAGTCTTTTTTTTAGAGAAAAGGTCAAATTTGTGACTGAAGTCCAAGAATTTTGAGATAAAAGTCAGAATTTTGTGATTAAAAAAAGTCAGTTTTGGACAATTTTCAGTCTTTTTTTTAGAGAAAAGGTCAAATTTGTGACTGAAGTCAAAAAATTTTGAGATAAAAGTCAAAATTGTTAGAATGAATTGAAAATTTTGAGATAAAAAAGTTAAGCCAAAACTTTTATATAAAAGAATCAAAGTTGTAAGAGTAAAGTTAAAATTTTGTGATAAAACTTAATTCAAAGATTTGAGATAAGAAAGTCTAAAATTTAGAGATAAAAAAGTTGGTTTTAGACAATATTCAGTCAAAAATTTGAGCCTCAAAGTCAAAATTGTAAGAAAAATGTGAAATATTTGAGATTAAAAGCCAAAATTTTCAAGTTTAAAAAAAAATCAAAGTGGTCAGAGTAAAGTGCTTAAACTGAATTCAAAGATTTGAGATAAAAAAAAATCTAAAATTTAGAGATAAAAACGTTGGTTTTGGACAATATTCAGTCAAAATTTAGAGCTTTGAAATTCAAAATTGTAGATGAAAAGAGAAAAGTTTTAGAAGACTTTGTCAAAATTTTGAGATGATTAAGTCAAAATGATAAGAAAAAAGTCAAAATTATGATTGAGGGATTTTCTGATCCAATCAACATTTTGAGATTCAAAGTCAAAATTTCAACTTTTTATCTTATTGATTTGACTTATCTAAGAATTTGGAATTAATGTGGGCGAGAAAAAGAGAGTCCTAACAAAGCCAGTTATTACGTATTTAAATATTTTACTGGAAGAAATGGTCTTTCATACATTATTTATGTTTACATTATAGCAAATTTCACTCCAAAGTGAAAAAGAGTGTTTTAAATAAATGTGTTATGAAGCTTCTTTGACGTATTTTAAAGAGGTCGGGTGAAGGTTCCTCTGTTTGGGTTTTTGTTTTCCACAGTTTCATTAACACATAGAGAAGAAAAGAAGGAATGAACCTGTAAATATCAGGTTGAGGAGAAAAGACTCAGATATGAAGCTGCTGTAATATATTTCATTATGGAGGTGAGGAATGTGTTTCATTATCTCTCCTCCACATCATATTAAACCTCACAAGTTTTGAAGACTATATGTAATTAGAAACGATTTATTCCAGGCGAGTGTGTGCTGATACAAATCTGTGAACTTTAATCCAACATTGCTGCTAATGCCGCCACTTTAATGTTATTACTCCGGGCTTTAAAGTCCAATAAAGAACAATTTCTTTCTCTTTCATTTGCTTTATCTAAGCAGACGGTGACATCCGCAGATAATGAACTCTAATTTCTGTCACAGCCGGGGAATGAAAAGAGGAAACTTTATCAGGTTTTCAAACATTTTATTTTTCAGCATAATTTTTAAATTATTCAGGAAAAAAAGCTCATCAGCGGTTATCTCTCCCAGCCGATATTTTCATTGACGAAGCATAATGTGCCAAAAAGAATCAGCCATGCTTCTGTGTGAGGAGTTCAGCGNTAAAAAACTTTTGTCCCGTAATTTTCACCTTGTCAAATGTCAGGGTGGTGCAACCGTAACATTAGACTTTTATTTTAAAGTGAAGAGAATAAAACAGGAAACAGGAAACTGCATCAGCCAGAGGAGCCCAAATGACATTTGTGACCAAGTGGAAAAGTTTGTGGATTTCTCTGAAATACTGATAAAAAAGGTTTTTTCACTTCATTGGTGACTGGAACAATTTCCATGTCAGGTGGAACAACCAATGTAATAATGTGAAATGTTATTTTAACATAAATTATTTATCTTATTCACAAATAAAAGAAATGAAACACACAAAATGAAAATGTATGAGTCACTACAGACACTTGAGAGATACTTGCCAATAATTTCACACAGAAAAAATAACAGGAACATATAAATATATTTTCATATATTTGGTTGAGCCACCTGACATTTTTGGTTGCTCAAATTAAAAATACTAAAAAATAATGAACCTAAAAACTTTGAAATGTTGGTCAACTACTGAAATCTGTTAGAAAACATAATACTTCTCTCAGAAAAAAATGTTTTTATCCATTTTCAAAGAACTTTTTAAAAATACTTTTTTAGACCCTCTTTTTGTCATTGACCCTGATATATATATAAAAGCCTGGATGGCTCCGGCTTAACCAGGACAAAACTGAGGTTTTAGTTATTGGTCCTGAGGCCCAGAGAGAGAAACTTTTACCAAAACTACAAACACTTTCTCTTAATCCATCACCAAGAGTGAAAAACCTGGGCATCATTTTTAACGAGTTCACTTTTATTCCACAAATCAAGAACACAATTAAAACAGATTTTTTTTGTGTGCATTTCTGTGTGTGTGAGGGGGGTGTTTCTAACAGATTGCACTTTGTGCTTCTTTACTGTATAAAAAGTGCTCCATCAATACAGTTTGATTGATTGATATTAATAATGTTGTCATAAGCAAGGAGTTTTGTTCATTTTTACCTCTTTTTGGATAAATAGATGATACATAATTCCTTTAAAATCCTGTTAAAAATATTCTTAAGAATATATTCTACCACCTTGAGTATTGTCATATCACTACAGTCAGCTGAAGTTGAATTTTGGCTCTTTTTAAAATGTCTGCTCTCATGAAATCATCCACTCACATCAAAGTAGTTACTTTCATTAAAAGATAATTGTTCTCTGCTTGAAATAAATTCATTTTTTACTACAAAACTTCACTAAAACAGATGAAATAGTTTGTAAAATTGCCCAGCGTGTCAAATCCTTCCTCAGGAGGCTGAGGCGCGCCAGACTGGGGAGCTCAGTCCTAACGGCGTTCTACAGGTGTGCGGTGGAGAGCATCTTGTGTTCCTGCATCACTGTGTGGCACGGCAGCTGCTCTGTGGCAGAGAAGAAGGCTCTGCAGAGGGTGGTGAAAGCGGCACAGAGGACTGTGGGATGCAGTCTTTCAACTACCACGGACATCTACTCCTCCAGATGCAGGAAACGGGCCTCCTGCATCATGAAAGACCCCACCCATCCCGCACATGCTCTGTTTGTCCCTCTCCCCTCAGGCAGGAGGCTGCGGAGCATCAAGAGCAGGACTACCAGACTGAGGAACAGCTTCTTTCCTGAAGCTGTGAGACTGTTGAACTCTGGTGGTCCCCTTTAGTGCCCCCCCGACAAATGAACACTGCAATTTTTTTTGCACAGTTAATTATTTTAGTCTGTCTATTTGTTAAAAAAGCTAGTTGATTGTGTTCTACTTTTATTCTCTTTTTTATTGTATATTTGTATATATTTATATTTATTATTCTCATTATTCTATTGGGCTTGCTCCAGGACCAGGGTAACCTAATTTCGTCCCACCCATGTTTTACATGGGTTGTATGACAATAAAACTCCTTGAATCCTTGAATCCTTGAAATGTGATACAAGAAATAAATCATGAATGAAATGATAAAGCAATATATTTTTTTGTGGATTTTGTTAAAAGGGTTAATAACAACTCAGTTCCAAAAAATTGGGCTTCAAAGGGTTAAAAGTGTCTGTGCAGATGTGGAATGAGAAAGTAATGATTTTTGAATGAGATAACGAACAGGTGAGTCTACCTGTGTGGGAAAATGCTTTAACTTGGATCATGATTATTATTATTATGGCTGATACGAGGTTGAGTGTGAGGGAGCGCGGGATGAGATTTGGGTAAAAGTTTTACTTCTCGGGTCTCAAACATCAGAAGTAAACACTGTGTTTACCTCCTGCAATAACAAACATATCAGAGACGAGTAAACAAAGAGCAGAATGACATGTATGAGCAGCTCACAGTCAAACTGTGTTTGCCTCAGACTCTGAGAACTCAGACATATTTATTCTTCCTCTCAGGCTGTTTAAAAAGCACTTTGAGAAAAAGGAACAATCTTTGACCGAAGCCTGAGTGGGACACACAGCTTATGCAGAAGTAGATTAAACTTTACTTTTCAAAAACTCTCACTCAGAGTCTTTGAAAAGGCTCAAAGAGAGCGTAATTAAAAAACTTCAAGAGTTTAGTCCAAGTTACTTGAATAACCAAAGCGATCAAACTTTAAAACTGCACAAAAGTTGTGAAAATATATTGTTTTAATCTGTGTGAGGAGGTTTTTGGTAATTTTGTCTTTTAATGGGCTTTAATTAGAAAATCCTCACTGCATGGTGGCTGATGGTTTGTGAAGTTGCTTTTGTTTTAAAGGTTTTCTTAAGCGGTAAGCAATTATTGTTACCATTAAGAGGGTAATGACATAGAAACGTAATAAACACAGAAATCCTGCAGTAATCTCTTTAGAAACGAGAAAGTAAAGAGGGAAGCACGACACTGAACTTTGGAGTCGTTTTAAAGAGGCTCATCAGTCGAGAACAGACTCAGCGGTTTGAGACATTTTCGCCAACGCGTCACCGAGAATTAAATACTTTGACATTTGGGAAGCAGAACGGCAACTTGTTGTCAATTGAACTAAAACGGTGCAGGCACGTTATGTGAAAAAGCCGAATTTAATCAGACTTCGGGAGAATAAGTGAAACAGTTGGACAAAAAGTCGTAGTATCAATTGCTAAAACTCAAAAGTTTAAGAAAATAAAGTCATAAGAAAAAATTTGAATTACTTTCTGAGCATCATAGCATGGTTTCAAGTCAAAGAAATTTAATGAAATAAATAAGTGAACAATAATAAAATAGGTATTACAAACAAACTTTTATAAATAGCACTCAAAAAATAATAAGTATGCATTAAAAATGTGTTTTTCTTCTTTCCTAAGTCAAATAAAGTCATGATGAAGCAAAGCTGTGACATTTTAAGAAAAAGGCCGAACCTAAAATGTAAAATCCAAGTTGTTATGAGAAATAAAATAAATGTTTTTTGTCATAGGTTACTCTTGAAGTTGTAATTTTTAACGCTCCAGTACTTACAAATTTAATTTAGTCCTAATACTTGATAATTGTTATGCTAATGTTCTTTTATAATGTGAAAATCTGTGCTTGAGGTTTCCTTTTTCCCTTTTCAGCACAAGAAATGTATTGTTACTTTTTTCAAATACAAACAGGCAAATCATTGACTAAAATTTAAACTTCGTTCCTGTAAAAGTGTAACTATTTTAGTAGTGTTACAAAGTGATAATTGACGCCTTTCTTCTCCTAAAGTAAAAGATTCAAAGGATTTAATTTTCAATTTTGTGTACAAGAACATACAGAGAAATCAAAATCCTCCTTTTCTCTTCCGACGAAATTATATAAGAAGATTAGGTGGAAATATAATTTAAAAATGCAAGCATTAAAACATTTAGAATATTGAATATGAAAATATAATGAAATACCATATAGAATAACTAGAAAAACAACCCATATATACAGTGCAGGCCAGTGTCATGAAAGCTTAAGCTATAAAATGTAAAGACTTTTGAGTACAACTTTATCTCAGAGAATATTATCTTTCCAGATTTCGTGAAATATCTTAACTCTTGTACCATCATGATCATTTTTGTGCACTTCTCTTCCAATATGTGATCTATGAAGAATGCAGTAAATTATATTTCTTCACTGATTTTGTTCTGAACACATTTTCAGTTTTTCTTTTAGTCACAATAAAACCCAGTCATGCTTCCTATAGACTGTCATAGTTATACATTACATACCGATCTATGAAGTGTAATGCTAATTTTCTCTGAGTAATCTGCAAGTTTTGACAACTTTAATCATGCTAAGGTAATATAAAAAAGACTTTGTGAAAAATGTTATGGTCACGGCCACAAATAAAGCCTTAAAATCGCTTTTTGAGTCAAGTTAGTATTAACTACTGCGCTTGGTTTAGCTTGCAGCGACTTTAAGTTATGTAAAACTGTGTCCTTAAACCACATCACTTTGTGATTTTAACCATACATTTTGTTTTTAATTGAGGGTGTTTAAAGTATAACCGAGTGCTCTCAGAAACTGTTCCACTTATCGCCCCCTAAAGGTCAGGAGGTCTGCTCTCATGTGTGGATTTGCAGCTTTTGTATTGTGCATGTGTTTTCTGTGTTAAGATATTTATTCTTGGACATAATTGATGTATTTGGAATTATTTAGTCTTGGTATATACATTTTTGCAGTACATTTCCTGTGTTTCATTTGCTGTTTTGGACTTTTCTATCCGTTTATTTATGTGTTTAATGCCCTAATTTGTAGCACATTTCTCTGAATGACGATATTTTGGACCGCTGGTCACCATATAAGAGGAATATTCTTTAAGAGTGTCTCCTTTATTCAGAAAAGAAATATTAGAGACTGATATCTTTAAATTCTGAGAGCTAAAATCCAATTTACGAGTGTCTCTGTGGGATATTAGTAGAAGAGTGTGTGATCTGGAGCCTTCAAGTGCAGTGAGGGAAAGTTCTGTGGGGGATAATAGAAAGCATATTTCTAAAGTAATTTGAATAATTATTGTTTTCTGCCTCTGGACGGGATTTTAGGGTTGAGTTTTTCAGACTCTGACATCAGCAGGTTGATTCACAGTCAGACGAGCATCAAGTCGCGTCGCTTTCTCTCCGGGGCCGAGCGGCTGAGCGGGCGAAGGTCAATTTCCCGAGCTCTCCGACACTTATCAGCCAAGTGCTGTTTAATATCTATAACAGGGCTGGATGACACGCCTTCACTCACAGGGCTGCAGGGCTCAGACATTCGCAGGGAAAGTGAAGGCCCAGAGCGCAGCGCTGACCCTGCACGCAGCTACGATTAGCATAATTGCATTTCAAACTGGTCAAGATCGCCGCGAGAGAGGAGCAATCAAACAGTCAAATGAGCCGTACAGGTTTATAGACGGCTCCCAGATTACATTTGGAGCCCAGAATAAGCCGGTGCAAGCTGGTAACAGTGCAAACTGTTGTAATATGCATAATCACATGACAGTGATATGGGGATAAATTTTACATTCACAGAAATGGTTTGATTCATTTCTCCAATGAATCTCAATGACAGATCACTGACGTAACTTTTGCAGTAACTCGGGGCCATGAAGGCTGTCAGTTTAACTCTGCTTTAAGAGACCATCCACGGTGGAAAGTAGATTTCAGTGATAAAAGCTAAACGAGACGGATTCTCCTTGAAGCTGTGATAAAATATGTTCCCATTATCCTTCTACATGAGACTCTGATTCCATTTTATGTTAAACAGATGAAGCAAAAGACTCTGTTAGAAAGTCAAATCAATCAAATCCTCCAAGAAGTTTCATTGAGCCAATTTCTGAGTAGATATGTCATGATTTTGCATCAAGTGAGATTGAATAAGGTACCAATTATCGAAAATAGGTTCGACTATCAACCTTTTATCCATTTCGTAGATAGGGATTCCCAACCATAGACTGTATAATGAGTTGACGTAACGACGTTCGGCTCAAACTGAAGCCTCCAGCAGATGCCCCGCCCCCTGGTGTCTGGCGGCAGTATAGGTCATAAGCCCCGCCTCCCCATGTATTCCAGATATGAGCCGGGAAAACTTTAAAAACTTACGATACCTCGTAGAAACGTTTCTCTCATCTTTACGCTAAGGTTGTATGACGATGTCATCTGGCTGCATGGTGTTCAGGTGTTTTTTTTTCTGAGAAGTTAGTTTCACATTAGTTATTGGACGTTAAAAACCACGATATAAGTTTCGCTTTATGATAGTTGAAAGCTGCCGTTCATGAGTAGTTTTTACCGGGGATACAAGAAACTTCGGGAAAGAGAGCCAAAAGGAGACTAAACCCTCTGAAGAAGAAGAAATAAATATTTTTATTTCTCTTTTTTACTTGGCTCCACCGGAAATTCTCTACTGCGCAGACTCTGGCTGCACAATGGCGGCTAGAGAAACGAGGTTTTTTGGCTTCAAAATCGTAGAACGGTGACAGGCGGAAGCAAGCTGTCCATTCTATATACAGTCATTGTTCCCAACCTGTGGGCTGTGTCCCTCTTGTGGGCTGCAAGGGTATTGCAAGTGGGCCACCAAATCATTTCCAGAAAAGTATGATTTTGTGTGTGTGAGTGGGTTGGGTCGGGGGTTTAATTACATAAGAAAAGATCCAGAATAATGCATTCAATATTGAAACACAGTCATGTTTAGAAGGAACAAAAAAAGGTGCAATAACTGAAAACATGTTTTATATTCTTGTTTCTTCAAAATAACCACCCTTTACTCTGATTCCTGCTTTGTATACTTTTGGCTTTTTTCAAGACGTCGTCACCTGAAATGGTTTTCTCTTCACAGCTGTGACTTATCAGGGTTAATTAGTGGAATTTATGGCTTTATCAATGAGGTTAATACACAGCCGACAGCCCTATTGGACAACTGTTAAAATTCATATTATGACAAGAACCAATCAGCTAACTAAAGAAAAAAGTGGACATCATTACTTTAAGAAATGAAGTCAGTCAGTCCAGTAAATAGTCATGAAAATAAAGAAAATGCAAATTGAATGAGAAGGTGTGTCCAATCTTTTGGCCTGTACTGTATAAATAGTTTTTTAACATAATTTAGCTAGAGCAAGCAGTTAATGTTCTGTAAATTTAGAGGACATGAGGATCAAGGCAGTGTTGATGAAATTGATGTTACTCCCAGTCACTCTACAGTCAGATACTCTGGGAAACTTGAGAATCTAACAGTTTCACCAATTTTTTAGGTTTTGAATTGGACAAATAGTTTATAAATGCCAGTCATTTAGAAGTAAATTTTGTTTTTTTTGCTCCTGCAAGCAGGTTTGGTATCCCAAGGGTTAGACGGGAGCTTAGTCTGGTGTTATGCTTTTTTTTTTCCCTCTTCCCCCCTTCTGTACTCTTTTTCTCATCTAATGAAATGGGGTGAAACTGAAAGAAATTTTGTTGCTCTGAAACATGCGATGACAAATAAAGAAACCTTGAACCTTGACACTCAACACAAGTGTCTTTATAAGTGCTCTCTGTACTTTTCATCACGATATGCATCATAACATGTTTCTTAGCCTGAATTTTAAGATTTAGAGTTTGAATCATTGACTGTATATAGAATGGACAGCGCGCTTCCGCCTGTCACCGTTCTACGATTTTGAAGCCAAAAAACCCTGTTTCTCTAGCCGCCATTGTGCAGTCAGAGTCTGTGCAGTAGAGAATTTCCAGTGGAGCAGAGTAAAAAAGAGAAATAAAAATATTTATTTCTTCTTCTTCAGAAGGTTTAGTCTCCTTTTGGCTCTTTCCCGAAGTTTCTTATCTCCCCGGTAAAAACTACTCACGAACGGCAGCTGTCAACTATCGTTAAACAAAACATATATCGCGGTTTTTAACGTCCAATAACTAATGAGAAACTAACTTCTCAGAAAAAAAACACCTGAACACCATGCAGCCAAATGACATCGTCATACTACCTTAGCGTAAAGATGAAAGAAACGTTTCTACGAGGTATCGTAATTTTTTTAAGTTTTCCCGGCTCATATCTGGAATACATGGGGAGGCGGGGCTTATGACCTATACTGCAGCCAGACACCAGGGGGCGGGGCTTATGACCTATACTGCAGCCAGACACCAGGGGGCGGGGCATCTGCTGGAGGCTTCAGTCTGAGTTGAACGTCGTTACGTCCTCTAATTATACAGTCTATGGTTTGAATAATTGGAGGAAACGCTGACTAGGCTGACAGGTGAACACACGGTAACTGTTAACTTGAATAAAGTTAAGCTAAGTCCAGAATTTCCAATAAGTGGCCAAAAGATGACAATGCTTCAAAACTTCTCCTCAGAAACAGATGGATGACATCACTATGAGTCTAACATTGCTCCTTCCTTTAGCCGTAAGGGTACCTGAAACTGTTTTGTAAAACTAAAAATATGAAGCAATGTGAAACAATGGTGGTTCACCCACTAAAGAAGGGAGGTACCAAAATGACAAGTGGGTTTGTTCCAACATAGAGTGGTGTCACTACGACCATAGGATCGTCGTCGTCGGCCACCGCCGCACACAACCGTGTCGTTGTCCTGTCTTCGAATCTCTGTCGGACAGAAAAGTCGAGAACCATTTATTCCATTTACGTCTTACATTTCATGGTATTCTATACGTTTGTGGAGCACAATATCCCACAGACCGAGCCGAGGCAGTTATAGTCCTCTACAGGCCGCAGTTACCAAGTTAACGTCCACAATGAAGTTTATGATGATTTATTTTACAGCGTTCTGACCTGCAGAGACAAGATCAGGGCCGTTTAAATGTGTTCAGAAATGTGGGTCAAAGTGTGAGGCTACGGCGCCAGCTGCTCTCAACGCTCCAGTTATGAGACACTGACAGTGACACTAACTAAAGGCACACGCGATGTCAAGTTAGATGAGAGGAACGGCTGATCTGGGAGAAGAAGTGCATCAGTACAAGATTTCAAACCTACACATCAGGGGACAATTCAGGATTCTGGTGAGCAGAAAGTTCATCAGACTGATTTGTTTCTACCTCCCACAGAAAAGTATATCCATGTTTTTTTTTTTTGTAAAATAATGCTGCAACACGTTCCTAAAAAGCTGGGACAGGTTCATGTTTCCAACTGTGTTACATCACCTTTCCTTTGAAAAACATTCTTTCAGTGTTTGTGAACTGAGGACACTGATTGTTGAAGCTTTGGAGCTGGAATTCTTTCACTATCTTGTTGATGAACAACTGCAGTTGATCAACAGTCCGGGGTCTCTGTTGTTGTATTTTGTTCTTCATAATGTTCCACACATTTTCAATAGGAGACAGGTCTGAACTGCAGGCAGGTCAGTTTAGTAGCTGCCCTCTTCTACTACTGAGCCACGCTGTTGTAACAGGAGCAGAATGTGTCTTGGTTTCATTGTCTTGCTGAAATAATCAGGGACGTCCCTGAAAAAGACAAAGTGTCTTGGATGGCAGCAGATGTTGCTCCAAAACCTGTTTGTACCTTTCAGCATTAATGCTGCCTTCACAGATACCGGGACAGTTACCCATGATGCCATGGGCACTAACACACCCCCATACCATCACAGATGCTGATTTTGAACTTTGTGCTGAGAACAATCCGGATTGTCCTTTGTGGACTCGTCAGACCACAGCAGACTTTTCTACTTTGTCTCAGTCCATCTCAGATGAGCTCGGGCTCAGAGAAGCCAGCGGCGGCGTTTGTGTGTGTTGTTGATGTCTGACTTTGTCTTTGCATGGTAGAGTTTGAACTGTCACTTGTAGATGTAGTGATGAACTGTGTTAACTGACAATGGTTTTCTGAAGTGTAGGACTCGGGTGCACGATTATAGGAAATGTGTTACTACACCCTTTTTAATGCGGCGCCGCCTGAGGGGTCAAAGGTCACGGCCATTCAATGTTGGTTTTGGGCCTTGCTGCTTACGTGCAGAGATTTCTCCAGATTCTCTGAATCTTTTGATGATATTATGGACTGTAGATGATGAAATCCATCAATTCCTGCAGTTGAACATTGAGGAACATTGTTCTTAAACTGTTGGACTATTTGCTCACGCAGTTGTTGACAAAGTGGTGAACCTGGCCCCTTCTTTGCTTGTGAAGGACTGAGCCTTTTGGGGATGATGCTCCTTTTATACCCAATCATGACACTCACCTGTTTCCAATGAACCTGTTCACCTGTGGAATGATCCAAACAGCTGTTTTTTTAGCATTCAGCAACTTATCAGTCTTTTGTTGACCCTGACCGAGCTTTTTAGGAACATCTTGCAGGAATCAAATTCAAAATGAGTGATTTTCTACAAAAAACAACAACAACAGGTATATAGAATATAGGTCAAAAAGGATTTGCAAACCATAGTTTTCTGTTGTTGTTTACATTTAACACAACATCCCAACTTTATTGGAATTAGAGTTGTAGACCAAACATAAAGCTTAAATGTCAGTCTAAATAGGCACAGAAATGCACATGGCACTGGAATGAATGAATAATGCAGTTTTGAGCGCTCTGCTGAGGGTTGAGTACACCTGCATTTAGCCCCACTTGTGCCTTCAAGGTCCCATTAAGCGGCGACACAGCTGTTAGCACTGCCGAATCAACCGCTACATCAGAGAGCTCCATTTGAATGAATTTACCACAAGTGCTTCTTCAATTTGATTTATGCAAATGAGCCACGCTCCTCTTAAAGACGGAGCTGTTCAGCTGTTGGAGAGGTGGGCAGGAGTCAGCTGTTCTGTGTGTGCGGTTTCTCGCTAATTAAGACTTCAGATCACCTGGATGATGTGGGAGGTGCAAAGGCTAATTTTGAAGCGAATAAAGAGGGAATATTTATGTGATCTGAGCGAACAATCTGCAGCACTCAGCTCAGGGTGAGAAACCGTGGCCAAACAAACAAAAGCACAGTGATAACAGAAATTTCAGAAATAACTGATGCTGTTTCTCTCTGTCATAGGGATGGAAAATAATTGGGGGAATTGGGGAGGGTTTGCAAAAAAATAGTGAAGGTGCATAAGAATCTGAGCCAACACTGGAGCAACTCAACAACCCTGAGACTTCTGAGGCAAAACTTTGCAAGTCAATTGGAAACTATAAACATTACATTGCCAACATTTCATCTTGTTGTCAACACAAAAATAATAACTCCCCTCTCTATTGCCTCCATAATTTTCTTCCATAATTTTCATTCTTTTGATGTAACTTTTGACCTTAACCCTATAAAGCCAAACATATCATATTTGATAGAAGTTAGTCCATAGATTCAGCAGCACATGAACAAAACAGTAGATAAATGTTGTTTTTTTAGTTTGCGCACGGCACAGCAGAGGTTTAATGCGCTCATGCAAAGCCGAGCATGATGTTGAGCATTTTCAGTGAAAATGCCAGCCTGCCATTTACATGGCAACAGTAGAAAAAAATCCCACTCTCAAAAATTTGCATTCTGGGTTGGCTGAAATGTCATTTTTATGTAAACAGGAAGTTGAAAAGCAACAATACTTGAGTGCTTAACCCTAAAACCATTCTTGTGTTAACAGCCCCTTAGTGCCTCTATCTCTAACCTTCTGGTAACTTACCACTGTCAATGCTTTACTCTTACCACCAGGTCCTGGATACAAAAGAAAGTTTCAAAAGCCTGATTTATTTTTTTTCCAGTCTTGTGTTTTATTCAACCAACTGTCCTAAATGAATTTCAGTGAAACAGAAATCAAACAGAACAAATCAGAAAATTGTCACAACAAAAATGAAACTGTGACAATTGGTTTTGGCTTTTGTTCTGGAAAAATTTGACTGAGTTCTTTATGGCTCCGGTAATGATCAGACTCTGGCTGGTTAGACAAAACACAAAAACACAAAAACAAAAGCACTTCAAAAAAGACTGATGGACTTTAACAATCAGACTGTTTCTATTTTTAGCAAATTGTAACATTTTTAAAAGACGTATCAGAGCAGACTGAGTGAATTCCCAAAGCAGCGAAAAAGGCTGTCGTCCATAAAAACATCACATTTCAGTTTCATTAACACAACAGAGTGTGTGATTGTGTTTGTGGCACCGTCTTCCTCTTTGGACTTTATCCCTCCTCTTCCTCAGTGTCCAGAGGTCCTCGGTTTGGGGGGAGACACGGTTTGATTTGCTGCCAACGATTTGGGGGCCAGATGATGTGAGAGGCGCGACCATGGAGCAGCCCCACGGACACCTGGGAAACAGGTAACGAAAGAGTTGATGGTCAAAAAATCATTTCAAACAGTTGGTAAAAGGACATGTGAGTCATCAGATCTTAAACCTTTGGAATAGGTGTTCGAAACTTGGTGTTTTATTTAAAGACTGACGAGCGAAACATTCAGTTTGAAGTATTTGGCCCATCTGCTTTCCATTGATCTCATTGGAGCTTGTAAAACGAGGATTAAAGATGGTGGAGGGCTTCTATCTCTGTGGTGAAATGCTTATTTGGAGGATTTTAAACCATCTGCTTTACATTCACACTCGGGTCCAGAGAATCACAGACATCACCAGCAGAGATAATTAAAACTGGCAGAGTGACAGCCCCAGATCTGCTCGCTCACTGTTGTCCAACACCATCCCCGCTGCATCAATTAGAGCTGCTTTGCATAAGGTCGACACACACTCACACACACTCACACACACACACCCGTAAATGTCAAACCCTTTTAACGACGCCTGTTATCACTGAAAAGCTGGCGACTAGATTGGAAACCTCAGCGCTGTATTCATCTCCGTCTTCAGAGGAACCTTCAGACAGCAGGTGTTCTCAGACTCATCAGGTGATACCAGGCCGGCAGCAGACAGATGAGGAAGTGTTTGACTTTTAACAAGGCCCGCTGGCTCAGTAAGGGCTACAGTCTGAGCTGCAGATCATGATCCAAAACCCCAGTTTTAGTCTAATTTATATTTCATATGTAGCTCTGAAAACGCAGACATCTTTAATGAGCTCTCTTCACTCTCTGATATCGATCAACAACCCCAATCACCTCCTCTGCAGATGTATTGTAGTCATTTTGTTCTGTGGACTCAACAAAACTCAGATCTATTGCACATTTAAACCCTTGAATGGACCATACGTCCCACAGCCGGAGATCTACAGAGGTGAAATGTTCACTCCTCTCTGTTTTCTTTCATCTAATACTTCTCAAAGTCATACATTGCAAAGGAAAAAGTTTCAGCTTAACACATCAGAGCTCTAAGAAAAGATGAAAGTAAGACTTGTAGAAAACTCTCTGTGGTCAAAGTGTGAGACAGTTTTCTGGTTTCAAAACACACATTGACATCCAACATTTAGCCTTTGTTTGTTTTTTCCAAAAGGTATAAGTTATGTTCAGTGGTTTGCAAAGCATGTGTTTGGCAGCCCCTCAAAGCGCCCATTTTCAAGCCCTCTCAGGTGCCAAACCTTGTGCCAAAGTGCTCTCTTGGGAGCCAAAACAAATGCTGAAACTCTCCCGGTTGGTGAACCACACTGATCTCCCCCTTTGGCTGAGTTAAAACAAGATTAACTGTCCACCTGGGAGCCAAAACGCTTTCTTGACTACCATGTAGGGATCCAAAACGAATGCTAAATTGCCCCCTAGGGAGCCAAAATACATTGAAGTTCCCCTTCAGAAGCAAAAACTCATGCTTAAGTTCCTTCCTAGATGCTAAAATACCCTGTTGTGCCCTTTCAGGAGCAAAATCTTTGTTATAGAGCCTTTCATTGAGCAAAATCTTGCACCAAAGTGCCTTCTTGGGAGCCAAAACAAATGCTGGGTTCCCCTCCTAGTTGGCAAACTACGTTAATCTGCTCCTTTGGTGGGTTAAAGCATGACTAAATACCCTCCTGTGAGCCTGAACACATGCTAAAGCATCCTCTTGAGACCCAGAATATGCTAAATGCCCTCTAGGGAGCCAAAACATTTGTTCAAGTGCTCTCTTGGGAGCCAAAATGTGTCTTGAGAGCTAAAACACATGCTTAAGTGCTCTTCTTGATTGCAAACAGCACTTATCAGTCCCTTTGGCTGGTTCCGATATAATAATCTGCCCTCTTGGGAGCCAAAACACATGCTTATTTGCTCTCTCAGAAGGTAAAACTCAAGCCAAGTGCCTTATGGGACACCAAAACATGCTAAAGCACTCTCTTGGGTAGCAGGATACCTGAAAGTGCCCTCTCATGAGTCAAACTCTTACTAATGTGCTCTCTTGGGAGCCGAGACAAATGCTGGAGTGCCCTTCTTGTTGGTAAACCGCACTAATCTGCCCCTTTGGCTGGTTAAAACATGACAAAATATCCTCCGGTGAGGCTAAACACATGCTTTGGTGTCCTCTAGGGTGCAAAAATTCATCGAAGTTCCCTCTTGGGAACCCATACATTCCCTTACATGCTATCTTAGGAGCCAAAATATGTCCAAATATCCTCCCAGGGATAAAAATGCACGGTAAAGTGCTCTCTTGGGCCCTAAAACATGCACTCACGTGTTCTCTGGGGAGCTAAAACCCACTAATATGCCCCATTGGTTGATTAAAACATGATGAACTGCTCCCTAGGGAACAAAATCAAATGCTTAAGTGCCCTCTTAGGAGCCAAACATACCACTAACTGACCTCCTGGAATCCAGAGTCTCCTTAAGTTCCCACTCAGGTGCCAAACCTTGTGCCAAAATGCCCCTGTTGGCTGTTAAAACAAATTGGCAGACCACATTCATCTACTGCCCTCATCTAGGGCGCCAAAATGTGAGCTGTAAATGCCATTTTTTCCCTTTGCACACCACTTACTGGGTTTGTATTTCCTCATCTAAAAGGAGAAGCTTGAGCTTTAATAACCTTTAAAATCTATGTATTTCAGCTGCACCACTGCCCACACAAGAGCACGTGACAGTTGCTGTGTCTCTGCAGCGCGAAGCTGCAAACTGCTGCTGCTGTGCACACACACACACACACACACACACACACACACACACACACACACACACACGTCTCAGGAGTGTGAACTGTAAATCCAGAAAGGCTGCGCGGAGCTTTGAGCCCACGTGTTCTGGGTTTGAGATCTGAGAGGATTTCCTCTGATCTCCCCGGCTGGATTCCCCTCAGCTCCAGATCCCGCTCTTCTGTCTGGCCTGAGATGTGCTCTCCATAGCAAACAGCGGCGTCTCTGCTGAAAGTTTCATACGGCTGCATCTGAGAGGGCCAAACTACAAACAGCAGGCAGAGAGGACGAGTCAAAGCCAGGATGTGAATAATGTTTCTGCACCAGAGAGACGAGGCAGCGCGGGGTTAATGAAATCTTTATGTCGGCGCAGGAGACGCAGCCTCAGTCGGAGCAGACAAACAAACAGAAACACTTCCATCATCTGCACAGACCTCAACACAAACACAAACACAAGGGTGGAAAAGTTTTCTGACACCACATGAAACTGAGAAATACAGCATCAAGAATCACTTTTAAGTCTGCAAGTGCAACAAATCTAAAAGAAGCCATTAAAAACTCAAAAACGATTCCATGAAAATAACACATCTTAACTGTATTGGGTCATTTTGGTTCCTCTTATCCACAAATGAAGGTCATGTCTGTGTAAAGTAGAGCTGCACAATTAATCCCAAATTAGATTAAATCGCAATATTCTAATCCCAAACAGTGCAATATTTCTTTAACCTCAAATGTGTGAGAATACCAGACTAAACGTTTTTGCTGTTGATATTTTCTGCTTTACACCAGTGTTACTCAACGCTGCTCAACCAAAGAGGCAAATTGTAGAAAACTACTCTTGCAAAAAGAAAATCTGGAGAAAAGTGGAAATGAAGCTGCAATAAAAATAAGTTTAACCTCTTAGGACGTAAGCGTTTGTCTTCTACTTGATTTTTTGGATCAGTGAGACCCAATTAGTATAAAAACTAAACTTGGTCTTTGTACAGAAAGTCTAGTTTTCAGTGTTATTAGTTAGTTACTAGTTTTTAGATATCAACGTTATTATTCATAACTATATTATTTTTCTCACTGAAATGGGTCTAAAGGTGTGATATCACCAAAAGATGACGTGAGAAGTGTTTCTAAATGTGGCTGATAAGTTTAAGTTTTAAAAAATGAAGTTTCATGGGTCTGAGAGGCAGAAATATAATGACCACATATGTTGATGCAGGGTTTTAATTGGCAAAAAATGGTCAAAAAGCAGCAAAAATGGAAAGAAAATTGGGTGAAAGTTGAAAAAAAAAGTCAGAAAATAGGAGGAAATGGTCCTATAGTAGCGAAAGAGGGTGAAAAGTGACTTAAATGGGCAAAAAGAAGTGGGTGGGTTGTTGTCATACTGTAATCAAAGTTGATGTTCATATCAAGAAATTTGTTATTTTTTAACAATACATCATAAAAATACCTGAAGTTTCAGTTTTTAATAGCTTTTCAACCCAAAAAAGAGTTTGTCAACAAATATTTCATGATAACATTCAGGATTGTGTAAAACCGGGTACCTGCAGGTTTTGAGAAGTCAAATTTAAGACTTTTTAAGACCTTATTAATGTCACTTTGAATGAAATTTAATACCAAAAACACATAAATGTGATCAATGGTTGGAGGATCCTGTCATATTACAACCAAATTATAGCAAGTGTCACTTAATGAGACTCATTCAAGTTTACTTTTGGCCTGTTTGTTGAACATAAAGGGATCCTCTGGTTAACGGCTGAATGTAAAAGTGCAAACAGTGACCCACAGACACAGACTGGTTAACTAGGATGCAGATAATTAATATCAGCAGCTTGTAAGACAGTTAACAAATCCTGCTGTGACAAGTGTGAGACCTTTGAGTCATTTATTTAAGACCAGAATATAACATTTTAATGAATTTAAGACTTTTTAAGACTCTTTAAGGATGTGTAGGAACCCTGTAAAATCTAAAGGGTGTTTGAAAAGCATCTTCATCTGAGTGTAGTAAACCTCTGACCTACTCCGTGAAACACCAAACATTCATATTTATTTATCCCGGACTTTTACTCAGCCTCTGTCCTTTCTCAGCCCGCCTCTACTGTACGAACTTTAAATACCAGCAGGACAAACAGGTTCAAATGTTGAGGTAACACAAAGTTCAGGTCTTACGGGTCCAAAGCTGTTGCTGTCCAGACTGTGTCCGTGATGATCTCCCTCGATCCAGAAGTGACCGTCTGGGACTCGCACGTATCTGTTCTTGTAGCCCAGAGTCCTGAGGAGACAAGAGAGAAAAGATAATTAAAAAAAAAAAACTATCATTCTTCACGCAGAAATCTGATGATCTGAGAGATTTTGAAAGCAAACTGAAAGATCTTTTTTATTAGCCTGGAAAATTTGACAGTTGGGTTGATGTTTTTTCCCCTTAATATCAACCTGTATGAGGTTTTTAAAATGATCTTGACTGAATGCAAATTCAATTGTGCAAATGATTCACATGTGCAAAAAATTCCAATCTTATTTCATCATCATCATCATCATCATCAATCTCATCAACCACGGAAAGTAGTCGACAACAACATTGTTTGACGACAACAGACTGGGAGATTCATGTGTCTGGGTATTTGGTGCAAGATTTTCACACAAACAAAGTACTCTGGCATTCATATACACTCACCGGCCACTTTATTAGGCACACCTGTCGAAATTTCTAATCAGCCAATCACATGGCAGTAGTTCAAACTGAGCGCCGTGGTCACTTTAGTCTTCTTTTTTTTACACTTTTGGACCATTTTTTTCTGCTTTCTGACAATTTAACATGTTTCCCCCCTATTTTCTTGCCATTTTTTCTTCCTTTTTGAACATTTTTTGTAATCCTGATGACAGCTTTTTGCCCATTGAGGTCACTGAGAACTGATCAGAATGGTGAAGAAAGGTGATTTGAACGTGGCATCGTTGTTGGTGCCAGACAGGCTGGTCTGAGTATTTCAGAAACTGCTGGGATTTTCACGCACGACCATCTCTAGGGTTTACAGAGAATGGTCCCAAAAAGAGAAAATACCCAGTGAGCCGCAGTTCTGTAGGAGAAAATGCCTTGTTGATGCCAGAGGTCAGAGGAGAATGGTCAGACTGGTTTGAGCTGATAGAAAGGCAACAGTGACTCAAATAACCACTCGTTACAATCGAGGTCTGCAGAAGATCATCTCTGAACGCACAACATGTCGAACCTTGAGGCCGATGAGCTACAGCAGCAGAAGATCACACCTCCACTACTGTCAGCTAAGAACAGGAAACTGAGGCTACAATTCACACAGGCTCACCAAAACTGCACAATAGAAGATTAGAAAAATGTTGCCTGGTCTGATGAGTCTCAATTTCTGCTGCGACATTCGGACGGTAGGGTCAGAATTTGGCGTAAACAGCATGAAAGCATGGATCCATCCTGCCTTGTATCAACGGTTCAGGCTGCTGGTGGTGTAATGGTGTGGGGGATATTTTCTTGGCACACTTTTAGCCCCTTAGTACTAACTGAGCATGGTTTAAAGGCCACAGTCTACCTGAGTATTGTTGCTGACCATGTCCATCCCTTTATGACTACAGTGTATCCATCTTCTGATGGAAACTTCCAGCAGGACAACGCTCCATGTCATAAAGCTGGAATCATCTCAGACTGGTTTCTTGAACATGACAGTGAGGTCACTGAACTCAAACAGCCTCCACAGTCACCAGATCTCAATCCAAAGCCCTGTTTCCACCAAGCAGATTGGTTTGGTTCGTCTCGGTACGGCACGCATTTTGTGGTGTTTCCATAGACTAAAAGCGGTACGGGTCCCCTTATAAGCGACCCGTACTGCTCCACTTTTCAGTACCCTTCCGTTGGGGTGCCAAGCCGCTCCAAACCGGCCCCAGGGGTGGGGCTATAATCACTGCAGTAGTTGATTGGTTAAAAGATCGGTAACTTCCCGTGTGACAGCGGTAAAAATGAACGACACACAACCCCCCACGCAGTCTTTCCTGAAACAAAGCTTCATTGCGTTATGGATTAAAGAGCCACAGCTGATCACAAAGTAGAAGAGCTGCTGGATGTCCTCCATCTTTCTCTTTGTTTACAATGCCACAAATTTCTTTTTCCTTGTGTTTATTCGCGGGGTAGACTGTGTAACGCTCAGAGTTACGTAGCTGACGCGGCTCTCGACATCCAGCCCATCAAGCAGGGTACGGTTGGCTGTGGAAACGCGCACAGGATCAGGCTTTACCGATCTGACCCTTACCAAAGTGTACCGATCCGTACCAGACTGCCTGGTGGAAACGAGGCTCAATAGAGCAACTTTGGGATGTGGAGGATTCATATCGTGGATGTGAAGCCGACAAGACTGCAGCAACTGTGTGATGTTATCATGTCAATGTGGACTAAACTCTCTGAGGAAAGTTTCTAGTACCTTGTTGAATCTATGCCACGAAGGATTCAGGCAGATCTGAAGGCAAAAGGGGTCAGAACCAAGTACTAGCAAGGTGGACAGTGAGTGTACGTGCAAATCAGGCAAGCATTTTCATTCTGTGTGAATACAACATCAGGGAAAGACACGAGTATCACGCTGCTGATTCACATCTTTTGTGTCTTATTGTGTCCCCACATGGATGAAAGATTTGTTTGTCTGTTGTGAATCTCCTGTAAGTCACTGATGATAGACTCTGGAGATTATTATCCATCAGTGAGTGATGTCTGTTCTACTTTTATATCTTATTACAACCCCAGTGAAGTCAATCGTCCATGTTGTGTCTGATTTCCCCTCCTTCTGCTCAGATGTTGTCCAGAATCAGTATCACGTGAGCTCAACTTTTTTTTTTTTTTTCTGTGAAAGGGTCCAAGCTTGTTTCTTCTTTGTGAGTCAGTAAATTCAGCCGCTGTTGCTGAATCAATATTTATGTATCCAAGGCCTCTGCGGTCTGTCGGCCTCCTGGACCAGCGCACACACTCGTATTAAGAACTGCAGACAAATTTCCATTTAAAAAGTCACTGAGACTATAACTCACAATGTTCCCCCGCTAAAGGATAAATCAGAGCGGGAACAGGCCTATAACCGTCTGCGGGGATGATGGAGGGCGTCGGACCTTCTCCTCATAAACACGATGACCTGAGAGGAGCAGCTACAGGAGCAGACGAACACCTCCTCCTCTCCTCCTCCTCCTCCTCGGTGTTTATTAGTCTCAGTGTGTCCTCAGGTCAGATCTTTGTTACAGCGATGAGGCGGCGACAGGAAGAGACGCCTCTGGGATGATTTAAAGCCCGATGATTAATCGTAATGAAATGAAAATGGTAATTGTGCCGGAGATTTGATCCGACATCAGCGAGAAGCTTCCAGGCAAATTTCTCCTCAATCTTGATTTTTGTCTTTGACTTTATCAGAGAAACTGAAGCGATTATTAATCTGCCAACTACAGATAAACCTTCACCCCACTGTCCAGACCCTATACAAACAAAAATTGGTAAAATTGGGGCCTCGGTATTCCACTTAAACACGTGGAAGGGCACGTGAACTACTGCATATTTCTCTATGTTGAATATTGCCATCCTGAAAGTGATGTAAATATACATTATCCAGGGGCGGATCTACTGGGGGGGCATAGGGTGGCAGCTGCCCCCTAAAATAAAGCCTTACCACACCAGTTATAAAGATTTATTAAAAAAAAAAAAAAAAAAAAAAAAAAAAAAAAAAAAAAAAAAAAAAAAAAAAAAAAAAAAAAAAAAAAAAAAAAAAAAAAAAAAAAAAGTTAAACCTCAGTTAGACTGAGTGAAAAAAAATAAACCATCTTTCAAGAAACAGAAGAACCATGAAAGCCTAAAAGAGTTGTGAGGCTGAGTCTAAAATGATAGAAATTCACTGATGACTATGAGATAAGTCATAATTATGAGAAATAAGTTGAAATTTTTGAGCTAAAAAAAAAAAAATCCAAATTTAAGTTTGAAAGTCAAAATTTTGAGATAATTGTCAAAATTATGGGGCCAAAGTTTAAATTTTGCATTTTTATCTCATTTTTTTTTTACTTTTCTGTGCACACACAAAAAAGGAAAACTCAACAAAGCCAGTTTTTTGTTTTGACATTTTCAACTGACAGAAATTGGCTTCAATACATAATTTATGTTAAACTTCAAATAGAAAGGGAGTGTTTTAAATAAATATTTGGATTATGGAGCTACTTTGTCATCTTTGGTAGAGGGTCCTTTTCTTTTTTGAGCTTTTCCTGCAAGGAAATCCAAGAGTAGTGAAATGCAGTGCTCAGCATTTCAACATCCAGCATTTGCTGAAAGGAAATGCAGGCTCCCACTCTTGCTATATTGATCGGTCCAAATGTATTTATCTGATTAATCGCAATTAACTAGAGCAACCTTTTGATTGAATTTGATCAATATAATTGGAATTATTTTTTCATATTTTGCTCTTGGTTCTCTGTCTTATGTGTTGTTAAGCAAACACATTTATGGAAATGAGCATTGACATTAGTTACAGCATGACAACAATCCATACATTTATTTTTTTCCACTCACGATGACTGCTTTTTGCCCATTGAGGTCAATTTAGTCTTCTTTTTTTGACACTTTTGGACCATTTTTTTCCGCTTTCTGACAATTTAATATGTTTCCCCCCTATTTTCTTGCCATTTTTCTTCCTTTTTGAACATTTTTTGTAATCGTGATGACTGCTTTTTGCCCATTGAGGTCACTTTAGTCTCTTTTTTTGACACTTTTGAACAATTTTTTGCTTATTTCTGACTACTTTCCATGTTTCCTCCCAATTTTCTCCCTTTTTTTTGACACTTTTGGACCATTTTTTTTGCTACTTTCTGACTTTCTTCCATGTTTCCTCCCAATTTCTTGCCATTTTTCTTCCTTTTTGACCATTTTTGCTTCTAATCATGACTAATTTTTGCCCATAGAGGTCACTTCAGTCTCTTTTTTTTTACACTTTTGGACCATATTTTGCTACTTTCTGACTATTTTCCATGTTTCTTCCCAACTTTCTTGCCATTTTCTCCTCCTTTTTTAACATTTTTTGTAAACGTGATGACAGCTTTTTGCCCATTGAGGTCACTTTAGTCTCTTTTTTTGACACTTTTGGACAATTTTTTCTACTTTCTGACTATTTTTCATGTTTCCTCCCAATTGTCTTGCCATTTATTCTTACTTTTTGAACATTTTTGCTACTCATGATGACAGCTCTTCGCCCATCGCGGTCACTTTAGTCTTTTTTTTTTGACACCTTTGGACAATTTGTGGCTACTTTCTGACTTTTTTCCATGTTTCTTCCCAATTTTCTTGCCATTTTCCTTCCTTTTTGAACATTTTTTGTAATCGTGATGACAGCTTTTTGCCCACTGAGGTCACTTTAGTCTCTTTTTTTGACACTTTTGGACCATTTTTGCTACTTTTTGACAATTTTACACGTTAAACTGACTTTTATCGCTATTTCTTGCTGTTTTAGCCACTTTTCACTTCTTAGATTGTTTCTCTTAAATAGGTAGTCTTCAAAAAATGTGGCTCTTTGAATACAATTATCTGATTAATCGCAATTAACAATAGCAACCCTTTGATTGACCCTGATTTTTAAGAGTAAAGGTTTAACAGCCTGTAAACATTATTGAGTCGTCTGTTTTTGTGTCGACAAACTGGAGCGAACAGACTGGGTTTAACAGCAGCAGATACACACTTACACACCAGAACAACAACCAAACACACACACACATAAGATGATGCTTCAGGGAGTTTTACAGATGGTACAAATTTGCTCATCATGGTCGTCTGAAAACCACAATTTATTTTTACTGAATTAAACTGAGCCTCAGAGTCCCACAGTGAAGAGATGAGGAAGATATTTAACCACACACACTCACACACACACACACACGGGCTCCGTTTACACACTGTTTTAGGATGATTAAACCTGCTCTCACCTCTGAGTGTGTGTGTGTGTTTTTGTCGTCTCCGTTCTCTGTATAAAGTTTCGCCTCTTTGGTTCCTTTAGTGCGAATATTTCTGTTTTTTGTGAGCATCACTTTGTTCGAGCAGGAGTGACTTTTCATGTCAGCGGTGGCTGCCTCCTGCTGGAGCGCAGCCTGTATAATGGCTTTACAGTCAAATAAACTTTATTTATGTGTAACCATTAGCTCATTGCAGATGCTCCTGTGCCGCGCTACAGTCAAAACTCCCACTCAGTTTCTCCCCCTCCCTCCCTCTGAGACAAGGGCAGATTTATGTTCGGTGTCGGCTTCACTGTTTGGAGATGAATCCGTGGAACAGTCTTCTCTCTGCGCCCGCTCATGGCTCCATGGTGGGGGGGGGGGGGGGGGGGGGGGGGGGGGGGGGGATCCTGTGCGGCCAAATTAAAACCTGAGCTGTGATTTATGCAGACCCGTCCCGTGTAAGACAACACAACCTGACAGGTGGCGTCATCAACTCCGCCTCCGCCAGAAAACCATCACGGGTTGGTTAATTATTCATCTCCACCCTGGACGGTGACCCGTTATCTGCACGGTGACACCAAACAAACAGCTGGTGGGATGAAACACATGCTGATGGTGTGTTATGATACGGTGAACAGTCCCCCCGGGTCTGAGGCTGACACTCTCACACACTCTCACACACTTTCACACACTCCTCACATGCTGCTGCAGATCTGACACCTGATGTGTTTATTGGTTCATTTGCAGCCTCATGTTTTCTGTCACTGGGATCATGTTCCCTCTTTCTGATTGTTTCTGAAGCTGCGTTTCAACTGTAGGAACCACAGACTGTATAATCAGTGGACGCCATGACAGTCAGCTCTAACTGAGGTCTCTACAAAAACTGCTCCCCCTGGTGGCTGGCTGCAGTAAATGTTAAAATCTCTGTAGCTTCATTAGGGCTGAACAATTTGCAAAAATAATGTAATTGCAATTATTTTTCCCTACGTTGCAATTGCGATTGATTGTGCAATTACTTTCAATTTCCCTGTCTTATGTGTTGTTAAGCAAACACATTTTTTGGAGCATGACAACAACCCATAAAATATTTTTTGCCACTCATGATGACAAATTTTTGCCCATTGAGGTCACTTTAGTTTTTGGGTTTTTTGACACTTTTGGACCATTTTTTGCTGCTTTCTGACTATTTTTCATGTTTCCTCCCAATTTTCTTGCAATTTTCTCTTACTTTTTGAACATTTTTGCCACTCACAATAACTAATTTTTGCCCACTGAGGTCACTTAAGTCTTTTTTTTTGTTTTTTTTTTACACTTTTTGACCATTGTTTTGCTGCTTTCTGACTATTTCCGTGTTTCCTCCCACTTTTCTGGACATATGTTCTTCCTTTTTGAACATTTTTGCTACTCATGATGACTCCTTTTTGCTCATTGAGGTCACTAAAGTCTCTTTTCTTGACACTTTTTGACCACCTTTTTCTGCTTTCTGACTACTTCCATGTTTCCTTCAAAATTTCTTGCCATATTTTCTTCCTTTTTGAACATTTTTTTCTACTCATGATGAATACTTTTTGCCAATTGAGGTCATTTAAGTCTCTTTTTTTTTTTTTACACTTTTGAACATTTTTGCTGCTTTCTGACTGTTTTCCATGTTTCCTTCAAAATTTCTTGCCATATTTTCTTACTTTTTGACCATTTTTTCTACTCATGATGACTGCTTTTTGCCCATTGAGGTCACTTAAGTCTTCTTTTCTTTCCACTTTTGAACAACTTTTTGCTAATTTCTGACTACTTTCCATGTTTCCTCCCAATTTTCTCCCTTTTTTTTGCTGCTTTTTGATCATTTTTGCTACTCATGATAACTAAATATTGCCAACTGAGGTCACTTTGGTCTTTTTAAGTCACTTTTGGACCATTTTTTGCTGCTTTCTGACTATTTTCCATGTTTCCCTCCAATTTTCTTGCCATTCAGTTTTACTTGTGGAACATTTTTGCTACTCATGATGAATACTTTTTGCCAATTGAGGTCATTAAAGTCTCTTTTTTTTACACTTTTGACCATTTTTTTCTGCTTTCTGACTATTTTCCATGTTTCCTTCAAATTTTCTTGCCATATTTTTTCTTACTTTTTGAACATTTTTCTACTCATGATGACTCCTTTTTGCTCATTGAGGTCACTTAAGTCTCATTTTTTTAATTTTTGGACTTTTTTTACTGCTTTCTGACCATTTTCCATGTTTCCTCCCAATTTTCTCCCTTTTTTTGCTGCTTTTTGATCATTTTTGCTACTCATGATAAATAATTATTGCCAACTGTGGTCACTTTAGTCTTTTTAAGCCACTTTTGGACCATTTTTTGCTGCTTTCTGACTATTTTCCATGTTTCCTCCCAATTTTCTTGCCTTTTTTTTTTTGACACTTTTGACCATTTTTTGCTGCTTTCTCCATTTTCCTCCCAATTTTCTTTCCATTATTTTTGCTGCTTTTTGACCACTTTTGCCAACTCAAACGTACTTTATTGCTACTTCTTGCTGTTTTTGCCACTTTTATCGAACGCAATATCTGACAGAAAAATCACGGTTAAATATTTTTCTAAAATTGTTCCTGAAGGGGCTAAGGACCTGCCTCTTTACCTAACTCAAACAAAGCAGGAGACCAACATTTCTGTCACATCCCCCGTCGACGATGGACTTGAAAACCTGATCAAAACAAACAAGTGATGTCACTGAAACAACCAGCCTGATGTGCACTGCCTCCAAAATGTAACTATGCATTAAATCAATGCAGAACACAAACTCTGTGACCATTTCAGAGCAGGATTTTTCTGCTGAAGTCTTAAATTGAAACTTTATTTCTCCTTCAGTGTGAGATCTGTGTGTTTAAGCCAACTTCTGTAAAGTACTTTCACTGTTCAGGCTTCATGTTGGCTTGAAATTGGTCTTGAATTGCATTTAAAGTGGCATTAAGAACACATTAAGGTTAGGTTGTGAAGAGCTATTTTTACTCTTGGAGTGAGTGCAGGGACTCTGTGTGTGTGTGTGTGTGTGTGTGTGTGTGTTTCATGCTCTTCTCTCTGGATTTCCTGCAGGAGGAGGGGGCCGTGCTCAGCTCTGTTACTCTTGGTTCTCGTGAGGAAATGAGCTGCACGGTTCAGATAATGAGTCTCAGCAGGAGAACAGATCAGGCCGGAGCTGCTGGCTCAGTTACAGCTGCTGCTCTAAAGACTCACAGATTGTCAGATGTGTTTTTTATTTGTAACAGAGACCATCGTGTTCTCCAGTCATCATTAGCATGCAGTCTGTTTCATTTTCACCTTTTCATCAGAACTCGACACTTTGGCACAAACTCTTCAGACTCTGAACCCAACAAGCTCCTGAGTGAAAACTGAATTCTCAGGATGTGTATTAGGAAGAAATGTTTCATTTCAATATTACAGTGAACTTTTTAAGGCTAGTTGTTCAGTTCGGCAAATACTGTGTCAATTGTGAACAATAAGTGTTCCGTCTCTGTCTTCTTAAACCCACAACATCAATATCATATCTGAACAAAATCTTAAGACCACAAATTTATATTTTAGACTGTTTGATCTTAACAAGGTTCTAAGTAGATGTTCAAAATGCAAAAAGAACAATACTTAGTTCATTAGCTGATTAAAAGTTTAAGACCACAGCCTTTAAAAGACAGAAATCCGCACAAAAATGTGGATTTAATATAATTTTCTGTCAGGTTTTCACACTTTCATGACCTCTTGATGGTAGAGACTAAAAATCTTTTTCTCTTTGAACGTGGTCGATTGTTGAGCTGCAGAATCAAAACCTCTCACAACACAACGCCATCACTGCTGAGGTTGGACGCAGTAAGACAGACATTTAGAATTTATGAGAAGATCCTGAGGGTTATGGAACAAAAAAAGTCAAAAACATTTCAGCAGCTCTGAGCCTGAGGATCTGATTGGCTGTTCATCAAGACAC
>RPOG01002111.1:97037-107428 GCA_008086565.1 Thalassoma bifasciatum | reverse complement strand
TAAAAACTCTTTCACTCCTACAAGGTTTAACCTAGAAAGCTCAAATTTCACCAAGATGTAGATGACACAGTCTGGACAATAGCCAGTAAATATGTTATGTCTGGCATAAAGCATGATGACGTGATTGATTTTCAAAAATGGTTCTAAAAGAAATTTAGAATAAAAGCGTCTCAGCTGCTTTTATCCTGATGTGGACTTTAGCCACATATAAAAACATGACATTTTCTGAAACTAGAGACTTTAATCCTTCAAATGAGGAGTCACTGATTAAATTTGACCTTATCTTTCCTCAGTTATAAGCTCTGAAAACATAGTATGGATTATAGGGAAAGAATAGGTGGGATGTAAGCGGTTAATGAAACATTGAGAATAATAAATAATGCAGCGTTAAGATGCTCCACACTGATTTATTTGACTGTGTAATTGATTTCACAGGCCCAGAATGAGCAGCAGCAGCTGTGGAGCAGATTTAAAATACAGTATCCAGTCACATATGTCCACATTCTGTCTTTCTGCATTAAATATGTATCACATAGGCTGGAGCCTCTGACCTTGGCTGGGGAGAGCGCTCGCATCATTTCATCTTGAAATAAAAAGAAGAGAGACGGCTAGCAATTACAGCGTGTTAATTACATATTCACTTTCATCTGCTGGAAAATCACACAGATCTGCCCTCAATGCTGCTGTTGGCTCTCTTTTGATGGAGCGAATAAAGCGCCGTACTGTATTAGAGAAACATCTGTCAAGTGCTCCGGCTGGTTAATAACGACTAGTCCTTACCTGGCTCGTTTCCACCAGGAGAAACGAGGCTTGAAAAAGCATCAAGTTTGTGCCACACAGCTGAGGAAAGCAGGCCAGAAGAAAAAAGAAAAGTCTTGTGTTTAAACCGTAACTCAGTGGAAACAGTCGCTGGCTTCACCTCCTCATTTCAGATTCATCTTTGACTTTAAGTGTCTCTTACAAACACGCTCAGACACATTTACATGAAGATGCTGCTGTTTCTGTTCGATCTGCGCTGACAACGAGATAAAGAGGACAAGAAGAGGTTCAAAGAGCAGAACGCAGGAGCAAAAGTCTCACAGCTGATTAAAGAAATGTTTTCATCAGGATGTGAAAATGTGAGAGCTTAAAAAAAACACATCAGGGACACAACAAACGACAGAAAAGACAAAAACTGAGCATAAGAAAGAAGAAATCAGGAATACTTGGGGCTAAACCAAAATACCGTATTGATCTGAATATGAGACTACTCTTCTTTTCTTTTTTCCAAGACAGATTTTCTTTGAATTTGAAACAAAACATTAATAAGTAAAACAATGTAAAAACAAGGCAGACTGTTGTTTATATCAGCAAACATCACAGTGGGTGAGTAAATGAATGAGTGGCTTATCTCCCTCATAAATCAGGTCGATATTTTGTTTTTTATCTTTCATAAAAGACTAAACTGCTTTATTTATCTTATTTTTATTTATCCATTTAACTTATTTGCACAACAAGATGTCATTTCTGTCTCTATATTACTATAAGCTTATTTCTGATGGTTAAAAATCAAAATTAAAAACTGGCTTTCTTGAGATTTTTTTTTTTTTTGTACCCATATTGAATAAAAATTTAGTGAGAAGTAAAAAATCTGAGCAAAACCCGTAAAAATTTTGCGATCGAATAGTCAAAATTGCATGATTAAAAACATAAAATGATTGAAAAAATTGAAATTTTGGGATAACAAAGTCAAGAATCTGAGATTGAATTTGAAATTTTGAGGAAAACATTAAAATTTTGAGATGATTTATTCAAATTTTGGGTTAAAAAGTCAAAATTTTGAGAAAACCAAGTCAAGAATTCAAGATAAAATCTGAATTTTGAGGGAAAAATTGCAATTTTGAGATGGTATAGTCAAATTTTTAGATCAAAAGTCAAGAATTGGATAATGAAGTCAAGAATTCGAGATTGAATTTGAAATTTTGAGGAAAACATTACATTTTTGAGATTATTTAGTCAAATTTGAGATAAAAAGTCAAAATTTTGGAATAATGCAGCAAAGAAATTGAGATGAAATTTAAAATTTTGAGGAAAATCTAAAAATTTTGAGAAACCTTAGTCAAGAATTGGAGATGAAATTTTAAATTCTAGGGAAAAATTGCAATTTTTAGATGGAAAAGTCAAATTTTTAGATAAAAAGTCAAAATCTTTGGATAATGAAGTTAAGAATTTGAGATTGAATTAGACATTTCGAGGAAAACATTACAATTTTGAGATGATTTAGTCACATTTTGAGATAAAAAGTCATAATTTTGGAATAATGAAGAAAAGAAATTGAGATGAAATTTAAAATTTTGAGGGAAAAATTGCAATTTTGAGATGGTATAGTTAAATTTTTTAGATCAAAAGTCAAGAATTGGATAATGAAGTCAAGAATTTTAGATTAAAAACTTAAAACTTTGCATTTAAACTGGGATGAAACCCTTCAACTACCCAAAAAATGGTCCAAAAGTGGCAAAAAAAAATAATTGAGAAACCTTAGTCAGGAATTGGAGATGAAATTTTAAATTCTAGGGAAAAATTGCAATTGTGAGATGGAAAGTCAAATTTTTAGATAAAAAGTCAAAATCTTTGGATAATGAAGTTAAGAATTTGAGATTGAATTAGACATTTCGAGGAAAACATTACAATTTTGGGATGATTTATTCAAATTTTGGGTTAAAAAGTCAAAATTTAGAGAAAACCAAGTCAAGAATTGAAGATAAAACTTGCAATTTTGAGATGGTATAGTCAAATTTTTAGATCAAAAGTCAAGAATTGGATAATGAAGTCAAGAATTTGAGATTAAAAACTTAAAACTTTGCATTGAAACTAGAATGAAACCCTTCAAATACCCAAAAAATAGTCCAAAAGTGGCAAAAAGAGTGAAAAGTGACTTTAATGGCTAAAAGCAACATAAATAAGCAAGAAAAATTTTCAAGGAAACTTAAAAAAAAATCACAAAGTAGCAAAAATTGTGATAAAAATGATGGAAAACAAGGAAAAAGGTGAAAAAAATGGGCAAAGTTAACAAAAATTGGCAAGATAGATTGGATTTAACCTTGAAAATGGTCTAAAGTGGCAAAAAAGAAGTGAAATGTGGCTCAAATGGCTGTAAATGTTGACAATTTATTGTTCTAGGAAAATCCTGCAGACCCTACCTTTAAAGAAGAAAAATGCTCCACTTTCCTAAAATGGTATTCGTCTTGAATCCTGCTCATTTAGCTTCTCATTAGATGTGTTTAAAACTGAAAACCCACAGCCACAAATGCTTCATTCCTACATAGCAAATATTCCAAAACAACAATAAGTCATGGTTAAAGAAAGTGGGAGCAAGTACGGCCAAAAAACTTTAGCCTCAAAATATTTTATTTTGAATTCTGAAGAGGTTTTTACGACCGCGGCCGAATGAAATAAAGTCATAATAAGAGGTTTTTTTTCTGATTTCTGTCTAATACTGAGGGAATTTCTGATTCCAGTCACTTCTGAGGGTCAGAAACAGAAACAGCAAAATACCTGCACACACACACACACACACACACACACACACATGCTGAAACATCCACTCCAAAAGGGCAAACTCAATCAGCCGCCTGCCTTAATGTTTAACCAGGAGTCACTTCAGGACACAAGGGGTCACACACACAACATGACCTCTGTGTTTACACTTTCTGTGTGTGTGTGTGTGTGTGTGTGTGTGTGTGTGTGAACCAATCCTGATACAAATAAAAGAGGAGAAAGCGTCAGAAACTGTCTCAGAATGAGCTTCTCACTGAGGTTTGTGGGTTTACAATTGAATCACAAAAGAATTCAAATGACTCCGCTGAAAGGAAACTGAAACTAGACGTTTTGGCGTTTCCTCTCGTGGATCAGAGTTCTAGAAAAATCCTGACACGACACGTCACTCGAGATATAAACACCCCCGAGACCAAAAACTGCTCCTGCCAACCCCAGAGAGTGTCAAACACACTCGGCCCTGTCACACACACACACACCGAGGAGCTGGAGGCCGGGGAGCGTCCGCTACATGATACACTCCGTCATAACTGTGGACACAGACAGTTAACACACACACACACACACACACACGTTGCGGTGGTTTGCTCTCGTCTGCAGCTTCAGGCTGAAAAAACAAACACAGCCGCTCGTCTGCAGGAGAAACAATCTCTCCACAATTCCTCCGAGACGCTGCGTAGAGGGAGAGGAAAGAGGAGACTACGTGTGTGTGTGTGTGTGTGTGTGTGTGTGTGTGTGTGTGTGTGAAGGATGGGGGGGCTGGACTGGAGGACCTAAATGGAGACAGCGTGCTGCGGTGGCCGGTTAATGGAGAGAGGGGCTCAGAGGACCAGAGAGGGGAAGGAGTGTGTGTTTGTGTGTTTGTGTGTGTGTGTGAGTGTGTGTGTGTGTGTGTGTGACGTAGATGATTGTCTGAAGAACAGATGAGTGTGTTAACAGGAGCCTGAACAGAGGTAAAGTCAGGATGGTTCAGACAGATCTGATGGTTTTTAAAAGAGACAACGGAAAAACTATTAATGAGATGATCCTAACAGATCTCTGTGTGTGTGTGTGTGTGTGTGTGTGTGTGTGTGTTTGCGTGTGTGTGTTTGTGTGTGTGTGTGTTTGTGTGTGTGGTACCAAATTTACATAAAGTGTGTGCAGAGAACTCATAGGGAAAATGCAGCTGAGTTATTTATTTTTTGAAGGTCTACAAATATTTGATCATCTTCAAACTGAGGACGTTGTTTTTAAAGAGTGAGTATTGTGCTCTTTTTCGTCTTTTGTCCCTCTTGTGCCACCGTAGTAGCTTTACAGGACTCACAGCTCAATAAATTCTCTAGTTTTTTTCTCTCTGGTATTTAAGAAAACCCTTATTTCAGCCTCTGTTCATTTTCGCTGCTGTCTCTTTAAAGCTCCCTGCTCCACAAACCCCCTCCTCTCTGATTCGCTGAGCCCTCTGGGGGCGGAGCTTCTTGTTGTTTAAGGCCTGACCCTCTAAGGTATCATGAAGCAGTTTGATGATCTCTATGTGATATCTTCTGTCTTTTTAGCAAGTCTTATGAAGATCTGGTGCTTTTTTTTTTATAGAAGGTCGTGTTTCCATCAGCTCAGAGATTTTTACAACATGTGGATGTTGATCAGTGGTTTCCAAACTTCTCCAGCTCAGGGTATACGGCCATATGATGCTTTCTCAGAGCATTTTTTAATGGAGGATTGAACCTAAAGGACTGAGCTGAATACAGGAAAAACATTCTTTTTATTTTGGCTTGGTCACAAACTGTTCATGTTTTGTCTGGAGGTGACGGAGCAGTTTACAGTGATGCTCAGCATTAACGTTCATTCTGTCCCAGGGTCAATGACAAAAAGAGGGTCTAAATACGTATTTTTAAAAAGGTCTTTGAAAATGGATAAAAACATATTTCTGAGAGAAGAATTATGTTTTCTAACAGATTTCAGTAGTTGACCAACATTTCAAAGTTTTTAGGTTCATTATTTTTTAGTATTTTTAATTTGAGCACCCAAAAATGTCAGGTGGTGCAACCAAATATATGAAAATATATTTATATGTTCCTGTTATTTTTTCTGTGTGAAATTATTGGCAAGTATCTCTCAAGTGTCTGTAGTGACTCATACATTTTCATTTTGTGTGTTTCATTTCTTTTATTTGTGAATAAGATAAATAATTTGATGTTAAAATAACATTTCACATNGGCTGATGCAGTTTCCTGTTTCCTGTTTTATTCTCTTCACTTTAAAATAAAAGTCTAATGTTACGGTTGCACCACCCTGACATTTGACAAGGTGAAAATTACGGGACAAAAGTTTTTTAAATTTCTCAACAGCTTTAAAATTCTTTTTATTTGCAAAGAATGTTTTATTTAAAAAGGTTGAAGCATAAAATAATGCCACTGTATTTTTAATTTCCATTTACAATAACTGACATTCAATTTTTAGAGTTTAATTACTGTCGATACTTGTCAGGAGCCAACGTGGTGGACTGTAAAACCCCCAAACTCCTTGGTTTTGTGTTTTTTTGTACAATATAAAATTATCAAATTTCTACACAAGTTTATTGTGTCCAAAGTATCTTATTTCTTTATGTACACTACTTTATGAGTTAAGTACTACCTTCCTTTATAACGTGAGAGACACAAAAAAAGGGACGTCACCTCATTGACCCCCAGCATTAAGTCCCCAGCACTTTACTTTCTCTGACCTCATCTTTTTTGCTTTGATGACGTAGAGATCACCACCAGTCTTGTGTCTACTTTTCCTTTAAGGGGCCATTTATTTATACAAGTAATGTTGCGTTTCAGCTGATCTAAAACGCAAACTCTGGAGTACAATTATTTTGGAATGATGTTTCCACTGTTGCCACGTAAACATCAAGCCGGCGTTTTCAGTGAGAACTGAAACTGTTCAGTCTGGACCTGAACCCAAACATGAGCGCGACCTAAACCCCAACACTGTTTACTTCATAAACATTGTTTTTTGTTCTAATTTTATGGAATAAAAAATGAAATAAAATCATTTAAGAATGATTCAGCAGCGTACTTGCAGTACCCTCACAGCCCACCAGGGGACCACAACCTACAGTTTGGGAATCACTAATTAAGAGGTTTGAAAATCTGCACATGCTCAGTCTGAACATCCAGGATTGTGACTTTATATCTATATTAGCAAAATGGAAAAGTTTGATACCCACAGTTTCATTTTCACTTTTTTGTACAAATAAAAAATAAACAGGGATCAGTTTTAATGATGAGTAAGTTTTTAGTAAGTTGTGAGATGAATTTAATGGGATTCCTGTAGCTTGTTTATGGCTTGTTAGAGTTTATGTGTTTATGTTTTAATCTATAATGAAGTTTTGATGGTTATAGTTCTGGGTTTTAATGTCAGTGAGGGTTCATGGGTAAAAATGTGCATGTAAGAGCAGCCACACACACACACACACAGCGACACCCACACTCACATATTTTAAAAAATAAAAAAGAAAGACTTAATAAAAACACTCTTTGAAACTCACAAGACTGTGCCTGCTCAAATTTTAATCACCACATTTCATTAATTCATTCCTTTTTGCTCCACGAACGCGTTTTTCTCCGTCCAATCAGCCGCAGCACGCCACACTCCAGAGTTACTTTAATGATGGAAAAGATGAAAAATGTTGGTTTTCTGTGAATGAAAATTAATCTCCATTGTCTTTTTTTCACTTGGTGCCATCAGAAATAAATTGCAGCCTTGAGAACGCCGAACATGTGATCAAGGCTGCGCGTCTTGGGACAAAAAGGAGACGTTTGAGCGTTTATTCAAGCGTTTATTCCAGAGTCAATACCAACCCACACACAGCGACCTCCTGCAGACCTGAGCGCACAAACAAATTAAGGTGCACTCAGGTAACAATGAGGAGACGCAGGGAAGTGGAGCAGGAATCCAGGTACACCAAGAGAAAATGGTTTTCTTGAAGAAGTTAAGTTTGTGTGTTTGAGCAGAAATTATCTTTAAGGTCTTTGTGTGAATCTGCGTTTGTTCATGTTTTATCAGAATGAATTTAGATGCTGTTGGTTTTTCCTATTAACCAAAGTGATTTAGTTACGGGTCAATGAGGTGACGTCCTTTTTTTGTGTCCGAGTGTAATATTTCCTTCCATCATGAATTGAGTATTTGAGAGTTGTTAAAATTAAAAATACAATTGAAAAGTCCAGTTAGAAAATAGTGAGAGTTGCATTTAAAGTTCAGACTCAGTGGAGGAGTTTAACTAAGGGTTTTAAGAAAAGTCAAAATTTGGCTATTTATCTCAAAATCTTCTCTCTTTTTTTTTCAAAATGTTGCCTTTTATCTATTAATGTTGTCTTTATTTCATATGCTTTCGACTCAAATCTTAGAATTTTGATTTTTTTATATCAAAATTTCTACTTTTTATATCAAACGTTGCCTTTCTTTCAAAATTTTGATGCTTAATCTAAAAAATTTGACTTTTTATCTTAGACATTTGCCTTTATCTTAAAATTTTGACCCTTAATGTGAAAGTTTAGACTTTTTTCACATAATGTTGGATTGATTACATGAAATTTTGATTTTTTTTTTTATCTCAAGATATTGACTTTTCGTCTCATAATTTGGCTTTTTTTTTCAAAATTTCCACTTTTCAACCTTAATATTAACCTTTATATCTAAAAGTTAAAATTAATTCTTACCTTCATTTTTATCCTTACATTACAGTAGAAACTTTTGATGTTTTGATGGTTTGATGTAATTCTCTGCCGGACATTGGGGAAACTTCACTGAAGCTTGATTTAAATAAAATCGTGAATTGAACTGAGATCGCAATATCTGCCAGAAAAATCGCAATTAGATCTTTTTCTAAAATCGTTCAGCCCTAGTGTACTGTATTTGAGAACTATTTCTTGTGAAATAATAGAAAACAAACCAAAAACATTCTCTAAGTTTAGTCAAACATGCTTGCACTTTTATTATAGATGGGAATAAAACCTAACCTGGAAAAATAAGTCATTATTTTTCATGGCAGGATTAAGATCTGGACTTTATCATGATTATTTTTAAGACAATTATAAAAAACTTTTTTAGCCCCAAATATCTCTGATCCTGCATTTTAGACCATTTTTATGCATAAACTGTTTTCATTTCTTCGCTATTTCATAACTTTAATTCAGTCTTGTGTCCTCTTGTATGTTTTTTAATGCAAAACAACTCAAAAAGCACATTTTGTGTTTCTAACTTTTATTATTTCATTATTTTTGACTTCTGAAATATATTTTCGTGGTGTGCATTGGTCTCTACTGTAAAATCTTTCTTTCAGTCAGTACGCGACTTTTGTCCTTTTCTGTTTTATCTGTTTTGCATGTATTTTATTATGTATTTTATGTATTTTTTCCCAGTACAGTTGCTTAAAAAATGGCAGTTTAAAAATGATACCAAAAAAAATGGTGTAAATAATTGAGATCTGATGATTTTGTTTTAACTTCAGTCTTGAATTGCTCTGCTCTTATCTAATTTTATATTCTGCTCATTTTTAAGCATAAATTGACTAATGAGCCAAGTAACTTCTTCACATCCAAACACTGAATTTAGACCAAAAACAAGAATCACACAACAGTCAGTTTTTCACTCCTAAAGCAGCAAGAAACCAAACAAATAAACTAAATGTGTGTTAACACAAACACACCTTATCATTCTTCTCAACTGTTGTTCAGTTACTTCCAAGACAAATTATGCAAATATCAACATGTCCAGAAGAAAAACCCAACACTGCAGCAAAGTTTCAGGTTGTTCTTACCTGAGGTTGAAGTGTTTCCTCCTTTCAGAAGAAACATTTTTAATTCCAGTTTTGTTTACATCCATGCTGAGAAGCTTCAGTCTTCTTTGCTTCTGCATTTTATTTCTGTTTCTGCACATTACTGCCACATACAGGGCAGTTCTGGAAAACAATCTGAGTTCATTCTTTGAAGATTCTTCTTAAAACCTTGAATGGGTCAATGAGGTGACGTCCCCTTTTTTGTGTCCGAGTGCAATATTTCCTTCCATCATGAATTGAGTATTTCATCACTTGTATTTCTTTATTCTATGAAACCTGTGTTATTTGAACACATCTTTAAACTATTAAAATATAACATGTTTTTTTGTGTTTTGGTTCCTCAAACCCCCAAAATGTCAGGTGGTGCAACCGTCCTGACAAGTATCCACAGTAATTAAACTCTAAAAATTGAATGTCAGTTATTGTAAATGGAAATTAAAAATACAGTGGCATTATTTTATGCTTAAACCTTTTTAAATAAAACATTCTTTGCAAATAAAAAGAATTTTAAAGCTGTTGAGAAATGTAAAAAACTTTTGTCCCGTAATTTTCACCTTGTCAAATGTCAGGGTGGTGCAACCGTAACATTAGACTTTTATTTTAAAGTGAAGAGAATAAAACAGGAAACAGGAAACTGCATCAGCCAGAGGAGCCCAAATGACATTTGTGACCAAGTGGAAAAGTTTGTAGATTTCTCTGAAATACTGATAAAAAAGGTTTTTTCACTTCATTGGTGACTGGAACAATTTCCATGTCAGGTGGTACAACCAATGTAATAATGTGAAATGTTATTTTAACATCAAATTATTTATCTTATTCACAAATAAAAGAAATGAAACACACAAAATGAAAATGTATGAGTCACTACAGACACTTGAGAGATACTTGCCAATAATTTCACACAGAAAAAATAACAGGAACATATAAATATATTTTCATATATTTGGTTGCACCACCTGACATTTTTGGGTGCTCAAATTAAAAATACTAAAAAATAATGAACCTAAAAACTTTGAAATGTTGGTCAACTACTGAAATCTGTTAGAAAACATAATTCTTC
>RPOG01002111.1:72297-91382 GCA_008086565.1 Thalassoma bifasciatum | reverse complement strand
AACCTTTTTAAATAAAACATTCTTTGCAAATAAAAAGAATTTTAAAGCTGTTGAGAAATGTAAAAAACTTTTGTCCCGTAATTTTCACCTTGTCAAATGTCAGGGTGGTGCAACCGTAACATTAGACTTTTATTTTAAAGTGAAGAGAATAAAACAGGAAACAGGAAACTGCATCAGCCAGAGGAGCCCAAATGACATTTGTGACCAAGTGGAAAAGTTTGTAGATTTCTCTGAAATACTGATAAAAAAGGTTTTTTCACTTCATTGGTGACTGGAACAATTTCCATGTCAGGTGGAACAACCAATGTAATAATGTGAAATGTTATTTTAACATCAAATTATTTATCTTATTCACAAATAAAAGAAATGAAACACACAAAATGAAAATGTATGAGTCACTACAGACACTTGAGAGATACTTGCCAATAATTTCACACAGAAAAAATAACAGGAACATATAAATATATTTTCATATATTTGGTTGCACCACCTGACATTTTTGGGTGCTCAAATTAAAAATACTAAAAAATAATGAACCTAAAAACTTTGAAATGTTGTTCAACTACTGAAATCTGTTAGAAAACATAATTCTTCACTCAGAAATATGTTTTTATCCATTTTCAAAGAACTTTTTAAAAATACGTTTTTAGACCCTCTTTTTGTCATTGACCCAAATATCTCACAGCTCACCACCTCTGAAGTCTCTGTCAACTTAAAACACTCCAAAAATTCAAGTTTACTAAAGTATAATGTTCATAAACTACATTTCATCCTGTGTTTTAGCTGTGAGTAAAGAAGTAAAATCATTCTGTTCGACCTTTTCCGCCCTGATTTTCTTTCACCCTCCACTGATTTTTCAGCAAACATGCGTTTGTGTGTGTGTGTGTGTGATGTGGAGGACGTTCTTCACCAATTAAACTTCTGCTCTAATAAGGTCCAGCTGGAGAGCAGAGACGTCAGTAAACAGGAGGATTAGTTTGTTAATTGGCTGAACGGTGATGAAGCTGAAGTCATAATTAGTCTGAAAAACTGAGTTTAAAGTAAAGAAAAAACTCAACTTAAAGCAGCTGTGAGCAGTTTGGAAGTGATCACAAAAAAAGTCTCATTTATGTATATTTTCCTGATCATAAAATGCACTGTAAACTGGGATTATCACCACCAATGTCGTTTATTTCTAAATGTTAATTCTTGTCTTCCCAATCAGGACTGAAATTTTAAGTGCATTAAAAATGAGCTGAAGATATAAACCTGACAAAACTACAACTTAAGATTGTGACAGAGGAAACAAAAACACAGTTCTTTGTTTGAATCTTAAAAACGTGAAAATAATTTCAATTGCTCATAGACTTTTACTCCTGTGGAGTCTCATTTGAAACATCTTAAAGAAACTTCAGTGTTTTTCTTTTCTCTCCTCTGGTATTAAAATTCAGAGAAAACTTTTAAAGCTGCCAAAGATGTGACACATTAAATATTAAAGTCTCAGGAGAGAAACAGAGAGAAGTGTCTTCAGATGCTTTTTTTTTATTCTGATTTGTCTGAGTTGTGTTTTAGGACAGTGAGGATGAAAACAGCTCTGTGGTTTTGGCTTCATTAGTGACTTTTATTTGCAGAGAGAGCTCCCAGATTAAAAGTGTTCATGAGGATGGTGGATGTTGGATTGAACTTGGTTTATTTGGATGATGTTCTTTGTCTTTAAAGTTTTGGTTGAAGCACAGATGAATGAAAACGGTGAAAGAGGAGAGAAGAGGAGCGTGAAAGTTCAGGAGAAAGAGAGAAACTCGGAGCTGCAGCCTCATGATGGTCCAAGCAAAACAAGAATCAAAGGAACCTGTGTTTTTAGGCCGTCTGTTTAGTCCTCCTCTGTGCTGATCCATATTTCATCGGCTCTGGACAAAGCCGGGCAGGAGCATATTCTATCACAAAGGCCTGTGAAGAGAGTCCCACATGGACGCTGGACGCTGCTGCACACAAAGCAGCTCGATTGTCTGAGCGCTGGGCTGCAGCGTAACAAGTCCAGCCTCAGCATCAGTGCCCTTAGGTGAAAAAGAAGCTACAGAGAAAGAGAGAAGACCCTCAATTGTCTCTCCAAGGAGAGGAAGGCTTGTGGAGTAAAAAATAAGAAAGAAGAAAAAAAAAAAACCTGTGAATGTTTTAATCAAAGACGTGACAATACAAAGGACAAGTTTTGCAGACAGACTCTCAGATTTCTTTGCAAACACTCGCTGCATCTCGTTACAGAAACTCTGCAGCAGGTCTGAGCCTTTTTGTTTTGTGTGTGTGTGTGTGTGTGTGTGTGTGTGNGCAATGCATTCTGGGTTGATGACGTAGATTGGTTGCTTGGTGCCGAGCATCTGGATTTGGCCGTTTCCTCACTACTAGTCGCCGTAAGTCACGAGGTTTGAGGAGGGAAAAAAACATAATAATGCCACATGTGGCTGCTTTTGGGTGCACTTTTCAGTCCAAAGGAAACAAGGAGACTGATGTTAGTCTGCACAGCTTCCCAAAAGACAAGAAAAGAAGGAAGTTGTGGGAAATGGCTTGTGGGCGTAAACAACTTCCCATGGAGCCGCGGCTATGTTCTGGCCACTTCTCCCCAGAAGCATTTGCTGCATTTAGCCGGCCCATGCTGATGAAAGAGCTGACAGGTGTGGGTCATTATAAACGGAGACTAAAGCCAAATGCTGTGCCGACTATTTTCCAACACAAACCCACAAAACTTCCTCTGGAAACCACTGAAGTCCGCTCCAGGACTTATATGATCCTGTATGAGATCCAGCCCGGTGCAACCATATGACATCACTACCCAGACGTTATTGCGGCGTAAACAACTTTGGCGGCCTACAGGTGAAAATATTTTTTCACATTTTATACAAACTAAGATATTTTGAGAGATTTTATTATGGTTCTTATGTAGCTGATAAAAACACTGATAATTTAGGAAAATGACGTTCTGGTAGCCAGGGTAACTTTTAAGAGTTAGACATCTCGTCTCAAAATTCTGACTTTTTTTACTTTAAGTTTCGACTTCTTTACCTGTAAGTTAGACATTTTATCTCAAACATTTGACTTTATTTCCTCAAAGTTGTGACTTTTTATTTCCAACTTTCAACAATTTCTTCAACCTTCCATCCCAAATGTTTGATTTAATACATTATATGTAATAAAACACAAGATGTAATAACTAGTCGACACTGTAACTGATGCTGATTTCTTAATTGTGGGATAGTTTGAGTCCTGAATTAAAACAAAGTTTGAGCAAAAAAAGAAATTATTTTTCAGAATTATACTGAGGAGTAAAAAGAAATCTAAATAAGTAATCAGAATGATGGCTTATTTTTGTATTTATGATCAATTCTACATTCAATATGATGAAAAATGAATGTAAACTGAGACAGAAGAAAACGCAAATTTAGGATGATGTCTTTGTTTTTATGTCATATCTTTTTTTGATTATTTATGTTGCATTCCTTTCCTGTTTTCTCTCCTTTTTGTTCTAGCTTTTAGTTTGCTATAAATAAATAAATAAACCAAATCAAAGGTGCAGAAAGAAAGACAGAAACAATCAAAGAAAGAAAGAAAAAATAATCCTTATGGTTTCAATGATAACTCGAGGTGTAGGTGAGGGTCACTTTTATCGCAGAGTTTTGGTTTTCTTCACCAATCCATCATGATTTTCCACTTTTGGTTGACAAATAAAAAGCAGATCAACAAATGCAGTGAGTGGACACAGGCCCTTAGTTTGTTATTAGACAACGATTAGTTAACACTCGAAAGCACTTTCCATAACATCCTCCACCATCTGTGTATGAACGAATTGTGAATACGAGTCGTGATTTACCGTAGAAGCACTTTGAGTGATCAGAAGACTAAAGAAGTCTCCATCCATTCACCGCTCTGATGTCAGGATCAAGTGGAGCGTCTTACTTTCTTCTGCACAAAGACGCTAACGTGCGTCTCTAACCTATGGAAGAAATCCACTTTAAGGACACACTCAGCATTACTCAGCCTTTATTCATGCGTGCCATACAATAATGGTGACACTTTTAAATAAAAAAAGCACTTCTATATTCAAAGTCCATGATGTTTGAGATTAATGGCAAATAATTTGAAAATGAGAAGCAAGATATTTCACACCTGGATGAAAACGTTTCTTTGACTTGAAGTACCCTTAGTGATTAAAAAACACCTCACAGTCGATTTCACTCGGGTATTTCAAATACAGAAGCTCCTGTTTGGAAACATCAAACTGTTTTGTTTTGAGAGATTTTGATCAGACAAAGACAAGGAGCCGTCTGTTCTCACAAAAGAAAAAGTCTTTTGTTTCCGAATATTCAGAGAAACTGCACAGACGGAGCATTTAAAGTCTTTTAACGGGTTAAACTTTGGTTTTGGAGAAGTAGCACCTGGTTTTCAAAATATCAGTGATATGATCGTTGATGTACAATTCTGCTCATTTGTTTAAAAAACCTGGAAGAATCTCTCAGCCATTTTTCAGAGAATATGAATGAACACAAAAACTTTTCTATCACTCGTGGTTAGTGTTTGGATGAAGACATTTATCAACAAACGACTGTGTTTTCTCTTTTTAAATCATAATGACAACAGAAACTTGAAACCTTGCATCTTTCATCCAGTGCTGCACTGACATTTCTGGATTCTGAGTCATGAAGAAAGAAAAAGAATTGTCAAAGTTTCTGCAGGAAAAGTGAATCCAACTGTATAAAAGAGGAAAGGGATATAAAAAGATATCCAAGGAACTGAGGATGCCAATAAGCAGAGTTCAAACTCTAATGAAGAAGTGGAAAATGAGGGATTCTGTTGACACCAAACCACGGTCAGGTAGACCAACAAACATTTCAGCTACAACTGACAGGAAAATTGGTCTGGATGCAAAGAAAAACCCACAAATAACTTCAGCTGAAATACAGGACTCTCTGAAAGAATGTGGTCTGGCTGTTTCAGGATGTGTTACTCAACCAAAGAGACAAACTGTTAAAAACTACCTTTACAAAAGAAACTATACAAGTGGAGAAATGAGCCAAAAACAGCTAAGAGTAGAAATAAAACTTAGTTTAAGTTTGCAAAAAATTGCCAGAAAGCGACAAAATTAGCAAGAAAATTGGGCCAAAACCTGAAAAACACTCAGACTGTAGCACAAACGGGCCAAAAGTGGCAAAAAAATAGGTGGACAGTGACCAAAATGGCCAAAAAGCAACAAAAAATGGAAAGAAAATTTGGGGAAAACGTGGAAAAAATACAGAAAGTAGATAAAATGGTGAAAAAAATGACAAAAAACAGTGGAATGTGGTTAAAAAAAAAGGCTACAGTCAACAAAAAACAAGATAAAAGTTGGAAATTTGTCAGACGGTAACAACAAATGATCCACAAGTGGCAAAAAGAAGTGAAAAGCATCAAAAATGGGCCAAAGTCAACAAAAATGGCAAGAAAATGACGATACAACCTGGAGAGACAAAAGGTTTCAAGATGCACAATAAGGAGGCACTTGAGGAAAAATGGGCTGAAGAAAGACATTTCTACACAAATGCCACAAAGTTTCCTGCTTACAATACGCCAAACAGCACAGAGACAAGCCTCAAAACTTCTGGAACAAAGTCATTTGTAGTGATGAGAGCAAAAGTGAACTTTTTGTCCACAACCATAAACATTGNTGTAAACTTACGAGCACAGCTGTAATCCCACTTAGATAAGATACAAAATAAACATCTCTCCAGCTCAGCATAAAACATTCATTGCATTCTTGGAAATCTCTTATTTGCATTGCAGAACATATTTATGTACATTTACATTAAGAAAAGCAAACAACCCTTAAAACTCTCCACATCTTTTTTTAAACATTTCCTCAGGACAAAAAAAAAGCGTCATTCAGTCACTGGATGTGATATTTGGGTGTAAAGCTGTTAAAAAGTCCTCTCTTTTTTTCTTTTTAAACCGAAAGTGTACACGCTCCTGTACACGAGTTCATCCTCACCGCTGAACGCTGTGTGTGTGTGTGTGTGTGTGTGTGTGTGTGTGTGTGTGTGTGTGTGTGTGCGTGCACGCCGTCATACAAAGCTCTCCTCCATGTTGGAGCACAGCAGGAAGGAGTCGACCAGTCGTGGTTTGATCAGCTGCTGGTGGTCTGCTGCCTCGATGCTGTCTGGACACCCCGCTGCCAGCCTCCTCAAGGCAGCCTGCAGACACACACACACACACACACACACACACCTTCGTATCAGTATGCACGTGCAGAAACCAGAAAACACACATTTACAGGACTATATGGGTCATGTGTTGCAGAGCTGTGGTGCTTCATTCAAACATCGTAAAAACATATAAACACAAATAATCCATTCATGCAGACAACAGTGGAAGTCTGTCTCTGCGTGCAAAATAAAAATAAAACAAACAGTCAGAATTATGAGATGAAAATATGACACATTCTGTTAAAAAGACGAGACAAAATATCAAGAAACGAGGTCAAAATGATCCTTTAGAAATTCTGGAAACTGAGTCATGTTAACAAGTTTAAGGTGAAACGTGGACGGTAATAACTATAAGAAATGAAGTAAAAACTAAGAGAAAAAAGGCAAAATATTAAGATGCTCAGTCAAAAGGAAAATATGGACAGTCAAAATTAAGAGACAGTTGTAACAATGAGATTAAAAAGTTGAAATTAAGAGTAAGAGGGTCAAAACTTCCAGATATTTAACGATGGTTGTGAAAAATATTGAGTCAATATGCAGTGTTCATTTATGGTGACACTGGGTAAAAATAACTTGTGTTATACAGTAGTATATATACATATATATATATATATATATATATGTGTGTGTGTGTATGTATATGTATGAGCACATTTATATGTGAAGAAAAAATAACAGGAACATATAAATATATTTTCATATATTTGGTTGCGCCACCTGACATTTTTGGGTGCTCAAATTAAAAACACTAAAAAATAATGAACCTAAAAAGTTTGAAATGTTGGTCAACTACTGAAATCTGTTAGAAAACATAATTCTTAGACCCTCTTTTTGTCATTGACCCTTAAACATAAATGTGTTTGACTGAAGCTGTTGATTTCTCAGAGGTAAATCCACGTAAAGAGGAGGAGCTTTTAGAAAAACCTGCTCTGATATTTATCCACCGAGCGTCTGATAATTAAAACCTGTGATTTGAGAAAATCTTTGACATTAACATTTAAGTTTACAAATGATCTGAACGACTCGGCCTCGGCCTTTGAAGGTAAAAATTCAACAACTACAAATGTTGGACTTAACCCTGGGCAGTGAGGATAAAATAGAATCACATTAATGTGAACAGAGTGATGAGTGGAGCTTCATGAAGACGGGGCTTTTCTCCGCCTCATTAAGCTCCTCCTGACCATTATAACGCCGCCTGACCGACCAACGCCGCCGCCCTCAAAGAGCAGCTCTTAACAGCTGTGATCAGAATGAGAGGAGCAGCGTGTTATTCATGAGATGTACATATTTGAACATGTTACGTTTGAGATGATGTGTCAGCGATCTGGACGTGGCTGTAAGAAGCTGAGCGTGAGGCGTGAGGCGTGAGGCGTGTGGCGTTCTGCACGTTACGGTTTTTGCCCTGTGGATGTAATTAAAGCGAAGCCTCATCACACGATGGTGAACGAGCAGGTTTGAGAAAATGTATATGAGAGAGGAGGATCTGAAACAGGCCGTTTGAATGTTGGAGTGACACATCTGTATTCAGGAGGTGAAGTCTCATTAACACACACACACACACGTGGACACACACACACACACACGCTTCAAACCTACCAGGCAGGCGACCAGCACCGAGTCGCTGTTATTCCTCTCTGTAGGAGAACGACACAGCTCGATGAGACGAGGAACAGCTGAAAACAAACGAGGGACGAATCAGAAAACACTTCACATCATCACAAAAACATTTACCTCAACTTTAAACACACACACGTTTTGATTTATCATTCATAAAAACACACATCTCTGCTGACAGTTACAGTCACATAAACAATGAAATATGACAAATTAAAGGAACAGTTTCACAAATCAGTGTTGGAATTTAATCTGTGAAATAAAAAAAGAGCACGTTTGCATATTTAACTGTTAATGGAAATAGTAATTCAGAGCTGCTTGTTTCAGTATTTTCTTTTTAAAGACACCAACAACAGTGAAATTTATTACTGACATCGTTCTCTGGAAGTTTGCAATTTAATGTCTTTGAAATGAGAAATGTTTAGTCAAATTTTGAGTTGTTTTAAGTCACGTTTGTGAGATAAAATGAGGAATTATAGAGACACACAGTCAAAATTATACAAAAAATCTTAATTGTGAGTCATTTTTGTTTAAATATAAAGGTACTCAGTCATAATAATGAGGAGAAAGTTATTATTCTGAGAAACTAAGTCATGATGAGGTGATAAAATTTTGAAATAAGAAGATACTCAGTCAAAATAATACAAAAAAATCTTGATTTTGAGTCATTTTTGTTTGAATATAAAGGTACTCAGTCATAATAATGAGGAGAAAGTTATTATTCTGAGAGACAAAGTCATGATGAAGTGATAAATTGTTGACATATGAAGATACTCAGTCAAAATAATTTAAAAAAAAATCTTAATTTTGAGAAATTTAGCCGTGGTGATGAGATATAATGTTGCAAAATCACAGTAAGGTCCCAATTTCATGTCGTTGAAATGGGAAAAATTTAGTCAAAATCTTGAGATTCTTAGTCATGATGAATTAAATTGTTTAATTGTTTGCGGTATTCAGTTATAATAATGAGGAGAAAGTTATTATTCTGAGAGACTAAGTCATGATGAGGTGATAAAATGTTGAACTATAAAGATACTCAGTCAAGATAATGAGAAAAATGTGACATTTTTAAGAAACTTAGTCATGGTGATGGGATAAAATGTTAAAATGTTGAGTTATACCAAAATTTAGATTTAAAAAAGTCCAAATTAGACAAACCTAGTCATAGTAAGAGACATAAAGTCAAAAGTACGAGTTAAAACAGGCAAAATATCAGATATTATGTTAAAATGGAGATATATATGTCTGGATTTCAAGATGTTGTGCCGGAGTTTTGAAATAAAGTTAAAATTATTGGATAAACTTAGAAAACGTTTCTATAATATAGAAAATGTTAGGTCAAAATTTAAAGAAACTGAGATAAAATGATGAATTATAGAGATACTCAGTCAAAATAATATGAAAGAAAAATCCTAATTTTCAGAATCTTAGCCATGGTGATGAGATATAAAGTTGAAATATTGAGCAATTAAGGTTAAAAAAGTCCAAAATTTTAGATACCAGGTTTAAATCAGAGATAAAACATTGGTATAATAAGTTTTAAAAAAGTAAAAGAAAGAGAAATTTTATGTTAAAATGGAGACATTACAGCTGTAATTTAAAGATGCTACACCATAATTATGAAATTAAGTTGAAATTATGACATGAAATGATAAGTTGAGAGAGTCATGAGTACAAATAAAAAAGCAAAATCACAGAAAGTTTCCAATTCTATATCTTTGAAATAGCAAATGTTTAATCAAAATATTCAGTTTCTTGGTCAAAGTGATGAAATAAAATGTTAAAATATGGAAGAACTCAGTTATAATAACGGGGAAAAAGTTGTTATTTTGAGATTTTGTGATGAAATGTTGAACTATAAAGATACTCAGTTAAAAATATTGAGATAAATGTGACATTTTTGAGATATTAAGTCATAGTGATGAAATGCAGTGCTCAGCATTTTAACATCCAGTATTTGCTGAAAGGAAATGCGAGCCCACCTTCCAGTTTTATCTCAAATCTCTCCTTAAACTTTCCTGATAAAGAAACTTTTATTACTCTGTGAATCAGCATCCAGAACTTTCACTTTCTTGATTTTTCGTGCAGAAACCGTGAACCAGAATTGTTTTGTAGTTTTTGATAAATAATAACAAAGTGATAAAAACAGCTGTAAAGTGCAGTGAAAGAAAAACGGCGTCCTCTCTCTCTCCACCTTTGAGCTGGATGGCCGTTTGAGCCACGTCAGCGTCTCTGCTCAGTCGAGCCAAAGTCACCGCCGCTTTCTGCTGAACGCGCTCGCAGGCGGCGCCCTCCGATGGACTGGGGGAGGACGGTTTTTCTCCCAGCAGCAGCAGCAGGCGCTCGATCCCTGAAAGACGGAGACAAAAAATACAAATGAGGCCAAATTAGAGAAAACCATGTCATGATGAGGTGATAACATGTTGAAATATAGAAGTACTTAGTTATAATAATGAGGAAAAAGTTATTATTTTGAGAAACTAAGCCATGACGATGAGATATGATGTTGAAATATTGAGCAATTAAGGTTAAAAAAAGTCCAAATTTTGAGATACCAGGCTCAAATCAGAGCTAAAACATCAGTGTCTTAATTTGAAAAAGTAATAAAAAGAGGAATTTCATGTTAAAATGGAGACAGAAGAGCTGTTATTTAAAGATGCTTATGACAAAAACTTAGAAGTTAAGTGTCAAGATTGCAAGTACAAAAAGCAAAATCACAGGAAGTTTCCAATTTCATATCATTAAAATGGCATAAATATGGGAAAACTCAGATATTATAATGAGGAAAAAGTTGGTATAATAATAAGGTAATAAAATATCGAAACATAGAGATGCACAGTCAAGATAATGAGAAAAATGAGCAAAGAAAAGAGCTGCAGAAATAATCCGAGAAACTCAACAGGAGTTTGAAACGTCACAGAACAAAACGACTCAAAAAAACTCTGGAGCTCAATGGAGTTAGAAAAAAGACAGAGATCTATTTTTCATTTTCTGAATCAGTTAATCAACCCATGAATTTGTATATAAAACTCTGAAGTTCGGCGTGAAATGTGGACACGTTATTCGTGACAAAAATGTGACTCACACTTGTCTTTCTCTGCAGTTTCAGAAAAATTCCATCTTTTTCTTTACTGGAGTTGATCTAAAAACAAAAACTCACAGACTCTGAAAACTTAAACACAGATAAACTAAGAACTTTGACTCTGAATCATCAAGTTTTTCTGCATCAAAAATAGAAAATTTAAACAGATGAAACTGAAGATATTAACAGATAAAATCATAAATGTTTCTCTGTATCTGAGCTCAGTGTTTGTCACAGCTTTGATCTGACGCTGCCACCTAGTGGATTGAAAAAGTATCACGTTCATATTTCTTGTGTGAATTTTTTGTTGTGCTTCTAAAAAAGGTCATATTAAAGAGTCATGAACTAAAGACACCACTTTAAGTTCAGGTCTAAAAGCCAGAAGAAAAATAAAATAAAGACAACAAACTTTTAAATAAACTTTAAGAACATCAGAAAATATGACGTCTAAAAAAACTGACTATTAAGGCTTTAAGACAGTAAACCTATAAAACTATCTTTAAAATTAAGTATTAAAGACAAAAAAATGTGGTACCTGAAATTCAAATTGCATCAAAAAGCAAAAAAAACTATTAAAAAACCTCTAAAACCACGTCTTGAAGATCACAAACCAGTAAAGCATTTTTAATTTAATAACTTAAAGAAATCTAATCATCAAAGAAACTTTGAAATTAAGTCTGAAAGACAATTAACCAATGAAAACAATCTTAAAGCAAAAACTGGAGGGCAAATAATCCCCAATAAAATCACATATTTTGGAACAACACCAATAAAACAATTTAAGTGTCATAACTAAAAGAGGACTATTAAATAAACTTTGAAATTTAGTCGAAGAAAAAAACAAAAAAATCAAGTTTTAAAGCCAAAAAAATGACAAAAGAAACTTAAAATTGGGTCTTTTAGAACATGAGCTGATAAAATAATTTTGAATTTAGAACTGAAAGACAATTAACAGTTAAATTTAATTTAAATTGAAGCCGTAGAGACAATAAACCATGAAAAAATAATTCAATCGAATCTCAAAGCAAAGGAAAAAAATTAAATCATGTCTTGAAAATCATAAAACAATAAAAATCTCATGGCTAAAAGAAAATTAATCATTGAATGAACCTTAAAATCAATTTTTTAATGAAATATACCAATAAAAATAACTATAAATCAAGTTGGGAAGCGCTGACACTCTGGAGGACATGAACACCTGGCTGAGGGCGATGAACAAGGCCACGCTGATGCAAAACAACACGGATACACTCATCAGGTACGCCTGCACACACACACTGCAAGCCCATTTTTAAAGAGGGGGTATCCTGCTTTAAAGAGGGGGTATCTGCTTTCTCATACTTTAAACATGGATTCAAAGTATCAATCCTGGATGTTCAGACTGAGCTTGTGCAGATTTTCAAACCTCTACGTATTCATATATTGAAGAAATCCCTGAATCTGTCTTTAAACCAATCAAAACGCCCCGCTCTAAAAAGGGAGGGGCATGAGATCTGCACAAGACTTCCTGAAACGATGACATCTTGCCTTAAAGATTCATTACAAGCTGGAGGGTAGGCCCTCAAACACAAAGGTCTACCCATGGCCCCGCCTCCAGAGGGGCTATACAGGTAGAGGGCTGACCAATCAGAGTGAGTGGGGGTTTGAGGAGCCTTAAAGAGACAGTGTCCTTCAAATAGAGGCTGAAATAAGGGTTTCCTATAACAAATAGAGCTTGTTTTATGACCTGATAATCATTTAAAGATACTACAAAGGTCCTTTAGGGACAGAATTAAGACTAAAATAAGGACAATACCCCCTCTTTAAAGAAATATGATAGAAAAACAATATATCCTCAGTTCTGAACTTGCTTTAATAAATAATAACACAAAAGCAATTTCTATAAATAACTTGAATTGAGGTCACAGACGTCTGGAAACTTACTAAACAAAACCAGAAACGTTAAATTCAAACGTACTTTTAAAAAAGGATTTATAGTAAATTGAAAGTTTAAATAACTTTAAAGCTGAGTGTAAATCTAAGAGTTCGTAGTCATAGTAACGTGTTATAAAAATGTTTTTCTGAGGGTGAAAAGGAGCTGACCTTGTTCCTGCAGCACTTCAGACGCACACTGTTCCAGGACTGAAAGATTCGCCAAGATGGTCACAACCTGAGGGCGAAAAAACAAAAGAAAACGCTTCGTTAAAGGATGAACACACGTCTCAAACTTTAAATAATTAACACAGTTTTTCTGCCTCAATAGTTGTTGTTTGAGATTTTAAAGGCCTAAAGAGCAGGTGTTTCCTGGTACCTGGTCTTTGGAGTACGGCGTGTCCACCCTCTGGCGGTCTCTGCAGGCCTGCAGCAGGATCTGGATGGCGTTGAGCTGCAGCAGGATCTCACACGCCATGCTGTCGAAGAAGGTGATGTTCGCCAAGGCTGCGGACGCCAGGAGGAAAACTTCTCCGCAGGACGCCGTCTCACACAGCTCTGAGAGAGAAACAGAGAGAAACTTTAGATGTTTCTGCTCTCCATCAAAGATCAGAATCTATGAAGCCAGGAGAAACTGGCCAGTTAACGAAACTTAAATTGTGTTTGAAAGATGTCAGGGCTTGGATGAGTAGAAATTTCTTACTGTTGAACTTGGAGAAAACTGACGTTATTGTTGTTGGACCTAAACAGCTTAGGGAGGCTCTTTCTGATCAGTTAGGTACTTTAGAAAGCATCAGTGTTGGATCTAGCAGTACAGTTAGGAATCTTGGGGTTCTTTTTGATCAGGATTTGTCTTTTAACTCACATATTCAGCAGACCACGAGAACAACATATTTTCATCTTCGTAACATTAGGAAAATCAGGCACTTCTTGTCTCAGAGCGACGTGGAGAAACTCGTCCATGCTTTGGTCTCCTCTAGGTTAGATTACTGTAACTCTCTTTTATCAGGCTGCTCTAAAAAGTCTATTAGGACCCTTCAGTTAGTTCAGAATGCTGCAGCTCGGGTATTGACAGGAACCAGGAGGAGGGAACACATTTCTCCAGTATGAGCTTCTCTACACTGGTTACCTGTAAAATCTAGAATAGAATTTAAAATTCTCCTCCTGACCTATAAAGCCCTAAATAACATTGGGCCGTCCTATCTTAGACAGCTTATAGTTCCATATTACCCATCTAGATCACTGCGCTCTCAGCATGCAGGCCTGCTGACTGTGCCTGTGGTCTCTAAAAGTAGTATGGGAGGTCGAGCCTTTAGTTATCAGGCTCCTCTTCTCTGGAACAACTTACCAGTCGAGGTCCGGGGGGCGGACACCCTCTCGATTTTTAGTAGTAGACTTAAAACTTTTCTTTTTGATAAAGCTTATAGTTAGAGCTGGATCAGGCCTGAACCAGCTCTTAGTTATGCTGCTATAGGTTTAGATTGTCGGGGGGAAACTGACACACTAGGCTTCTGTTTCCCTTTCTCCTCTGTCTGTCAGTCTAACTTTTATCTTAATGCACTATTATAGTTATTACCCATGATCCTCTGGGAGTCTCTGAGCTTGTTTGTAGGTTCATCTGGATTGTTGCTGTGGATCTACCAGCTGATGTGGGACGACCTGACTCCTGCTGCTGGGGCTTGGACAGTTCTCCAATTTTTCTTCTTTCTCTCTCTCTCTGTGTCTAACATGAGTCTGGTTCTGTCCGAGGTTTCTGCCTGTTAAAGGGAAGTTTTTCCTCTCCACTGTAACTTTGCTAAAAGCTGCTGCAAAGTGCTGAACACATGGTGGATCAAGATGAGATAAGATTCCTTATCCTGTCTTGATGTTGGGTCTCTGTTAATAAAATAATATAATACTCTAACATTAACAGGTATCAACCTGCTAATGTTTTGTAAAGTGTCTTGAGATAACGTTTGTTATGATTTGGCGCTTTATAAATAAAGATTGATTGATTGATTGATCAGAGCGTCACAGCGTCGGAGCGTCCACTCACTGATGAGTGCCGTGACGATGTCGTGCATGCTCTCCAGGAAGCTGGCGAGGTGCTGCGTGGACGTGTGGTGAGGGGACGTGATCTGAGCCACCACGGCGGCCGCCTCCGCCCTCGCCGCCTCCACGCTGCTCTCATCGGTCAAGATTTCAGCCAGACACAGGATCCCGTCCACCTGAGGAGAGTCAGAGATTATAATCTGTCAAATCACTGAGGAGAAAAAGAATCAACTCAAGAGTTTAAAGCTGAACAAGGAAGTTCATAGAAGCCAGTTTCCACCTTTTACAAAATTATAATAATAATAATAAATTATAAAGTTCAGAAATGTAAGATTATTCTATCTTGATCATGTTATATTTTTACTCCTTTTTTTCTCAAAATTTAAACAATGATCTGCAATTTAAACTTTTCCATCATAATTTTGACTTATTTTTTGAGAAACTGACATAATATTTTCAAAATCTCATTTCTTTATCATCCAAATTTTGACTTTTTATCTCAAAATTTGACTAATTGATTTCAAAATTTCAACTTTTTATCCAAATTTTTTGACTTTTTTCTAGAATTTGACTTAATCGTCTCAAAACTACAACCTTTTTTCTCCAAAATACTGACTTTTATTCCCATAAACTTGGCTGCATTCTTCAAAATTTTGATTTCATCTGAAAAGTTTGACCTATCATCTAAAAATTTTGACTCTTTATCTCAAAATCTCAGCTTAAAGGGGGAAAATAATCCTCAATAAAGCCAGTTTTTCATTTTAATTTTTAAATTTTTGGTTTATAGTCCGATTTCTGCCTGGTAATAACTGGTAATAATTATAAATAGTACAAAGAATTGCCAACCTAAATACTGAAACGAATATTTAATCGGGAAGATAAGCCTTGAAAATAGGGATAACAAAGTTAAGTTAATAAAATGAAAAATAAGAATCACTAAAAACAAAGGAACTTGTTCTTCTCCCAAAAATAAAAATAAAAACAGAAGACTTATTTGAAAATAGGAGAATTGCTGTCATAATAAGTGACATTGTCTTGTTAATTCAATGGAGGTTGATGTTTGTACAAAGAAGAGGGCATAAATTCCTCCAAATCCCAAAATGCTTTGCAGTTTTCTTAAGTGTGTAGTCCATTCTTACATGGGTCAATGACAAAAAGAGGGTCTAAAAACTTATTTTTAAAAAAGTNAAGCATAAAATAATGCCACTGTATTTTTAATTTCCATTTACAATAACTGACATTCAATTTTTAGAGTTTAATTACTGTGGATACTTGTCAGGACGGTTGCACCACCTGACATTTTGGGGGTTTGAGGAACCAAAACACAAAAAAACATGTTATATTTTAATAGTTTAAAGATGTGTTCAAATAACACAGGTTTCATAGAATAAAGAAATACATGTGATGAAATACTCAATTCATGATGGAAGGAAATATTACACTCAGACACAAAAAAAGGGGACGTCACGTCATTGACCCACACACATAGAGAAAATGACAGGGAATTTAGGTTTCCAGCAGTTTTAAAACACCTGAAACATCATTTTTTTTCTAAATTTAATGCAGTTTTGATTTTCTTCCAGCTTCATCTCTGTCTGATGAACTTTCCTGCAGCGTCTCCAACCACAAACAGACACTGAAGCGTTGAAGGTGTCAGCTTTGGCTGCAGCTCACAGCTCTGCCCGTAAAACCTTCACAATTAAAACACAGCGCTCAGATTTAACGGCCACCTCGGGGGTGAAACCGTCGCCCAGAAACTCTTGAGGCTGGCGTCCACCCAGAGCGAGAGAATCACCGAGTTCAGAGACACAATCAGCTTTTTAAAGAGCAGAAAGTTTTTAAAGCTGAGAGATATTTTATGAGGGCAAATCTGTCTCATATTTGAGTCGGTGTTTTCATGAGAGGGGAATAAAAAAGCTGCTCTTAGTGATGTTGCTGCAGGATGTGTCTTTGTCCACTTGGGGGCAGCGTTGAACAGGTTTAAGAGCTTTTTATGGAGCAGCTGATGGTGACTGTGTCTGCAGAAGTTGTGCAGATGTGTTAAAGATCAGAAATATTTCTGAACAGAGAAGAATCAAAGTCTTTAATGAAGCACCGAACATTTGTTTTTATGTAATTATTTGTCACCAAAGACACTTTTTAACCCCTAGCTCCATCTTCCTCATCATCATCATCATCCTGATGTTTGTGTCTTTCACTCAGAGTGATGCGAGCTGTCATTTCTCAGGCACACACACACACCTGACACACACCTGTCAGTCTCTGCTGCTGCTGACGAGCATCAGCGCTCAGCTTCGCAGGGCGATTCCCTATTTTTGTCTCGGTGGACGTCAGCAGCAGCTCGAACCTACTGACGTGGAACCATCCTCCTCCTCCTCCTCCTCCTGTCCCTACCTGCTCTTCCTCTTCCTCCTCCTTAAAACCTGATAGTCCTCAGCTGCTCATTTACCAAACACCAGTTTCACTGCAAAAACTGAAATCTAAGCAAGTCATTCTGTCTTATTTGTAGTAAAAATTGTCTTATTGATCTTAATTTGAGCCACATTCACCAGACCAGGTCATAAAAATGTCTTATTTCAAGTTTTTTTAAGACAAAAATGAGGTGTAAATTGCTTCTAACAAGTCAAAAAAATCTGCCAATGGGATAAGACGAACTTTTTATTCCATTATTGCTTCTGTCTGACAATTTTCCAAGTGTTTCTCAGAATTTTCTTGCCAATTTCTGTTGCTTTTTGCCCATTTAAGTCACTCTGTTTTTTTTTCCCCATTGTTGCTCTCTTCAGATTGTTTTATAAGTTTCATCTCAACTTTTTTAAAATTTGATGTCACCTTTTGATATTTTTTCCTGTCTTTTGACTGTTTTTTTTCACTGTATACCCCATTATTGCTACTGTCTGACAATTATCCAAGTGTTTCTTAGAAATTTCTTGTCAATTTCTGTTGCTTTTTGGCCATTTTAGTCTCTTTTCTTTTATTTCCTAAGTTTTTTACTCCCTTCTGACAGTTTGTTAAGTTTTTTCCCAACTGTTTTTGTTGCCTTTGGCTATTTTTACCACTTATCACTGATTTTTGTTACTTTATTTCCCCATTGTTACAGCTCACTGACTATTTTTCATATTTTCCCCAGAATTTTCCTGCCTATTTTTATTGCTTTTGGGTCATTTTATTCACTTTTCACTCTTTATTCCACCACTTTTGGACCATTTTTGCTACTTTCTGAATATTCCTCTTTTTTTCAGAATTTTTTTTGCCAGTTTTTGTTGCTTCTTTTCCCGTTTTAGTCAACTTTTACTCTTACCCCTCTTTTTTTGTCATTGTTTGAACTGTGTAAATTGGTGTAAATTGCTTGTAACAAGTCAAAAATATCTGCCAATGGGATAAGAAGAATTCGCCCGGGAAGTTTCTTGAAATTAGAAAGATGTCTTAAAACAAGAATCTTTTATCTTATCCCATTGGCCGTTTTTTTTTACTTGTTACAAGCAATTGATGCCTCATTTTTGTCTTTAGGAAACTTGAAATAAGACATTTTTTTGACCTGGTCTGGTGAATGTGGCTCAAATTAAGAACAATAAGACAATTTTTACTACAAATAAGACAGAATGACTTGCTTAGATTTCCGTTTTTGAAGTGTAGTACTTCAATTTTATGGTAATATTTTACAGTGTACAAGAGTTTTGGATTAGAAGGGGAATAAAAATGTAAATTTTCTGATTTTAAAGCAGCTTTAAATCACAACAGTGTTGATAGTGAATTTAAATTGACACTTTTTTGCATCTACAGCTTAAGATTGTGTGTAAAAAGTTTCATTTATGAGGCGCCAGTTTGGCCTTGTGGGTAAACCAAAGATATTAAATAATAATTTGATAGTTTGGACTTTTTTTTGAAGAGGGTTTTAACTTTCTGAGCGTCTGTGTTCAGCATCAATCCTCCTCTTCATCGTCTCGTTTCTTTTTCCTGAGGGAGACCAAACTTGAAGCAAACAGTGAATCCACCAATGAGCAGCACAGATGCGTACCACCCCCCCAACTCGCCGTCACCCCCCGTCAGTGACAGGTGTGTTTCTTAAGCCTGAGCGCCGTCAGTGAACGCAGCCCGGCGGTGTCTCTCCCGGGGACGACGTGCTAATCTGAGGCCGACTTCACTTCCTGTTAAAGAGGTTTCACACTCGGATGCTTCTGCCGTCCCAGCTGCTCCAACACACGCAGACGCCGCCGCTGTGGCTTCATTATTTCTTTTTCTTTTTT